>DWNA01001994.1:0-12886 GCA_018249835.1 Heliconius besckei
AATAAATAATTAAGGAGATGTCACTGATTCGAAATGACCTAGCCTACGAGTGGTATAGTATGACCGACGCGAACGGGCAGATGACTTTGATGATTTTGTAAATTTTTATATATTTTCGAATTACTGTTAATTTTTATTTAATCATTTGCTGCTTATAATTAATTTATCTCAGTTCTGGTGTCTATATCGATGTTATGCACTTAAAATATCGTAATTTTAATCATTTGGGATTTTATTTAAAATCTATTGTTCGCAAAAATTATTAATTATTTAATATAGAAAAATGTTTAGTACGCGCGCACGGCAAACTTTAGGTACTTTTTCTAATATTAAGAATTTCCTTTAGTTACTTTTACTTTTTTCGTTTGTTCATTTCGGTTACTCAGATATTTTTTCTAAAAATAAATCTCCACTTATTATTCTTTTTTAACTTATTTCAATTATTTAGGCTTATATTTTCTTACAAATTCTATTGAAAACCGAAAATAATTTCATAAATATATTTAATAAATAATCGTATAGTTCAAGCGGGCGTAGCCGCGTCCGGGCCCACTAGTATCTATATAAATTAGGTGATGCATGGAGAACGAAGTATCTTAATAGTAGGTTTTCTCTGTCCACCATGCCATATACGGCGTACAATGTGAAGTAAAAAAATATTATCCAATTTTCACTTTATAAATATTTTAAAACGTCATTCACACTCTATGACGTTATAAAAATATTGAAATTACCATTTAAAGCTTCATTCTTTTTGTATTTATTTTCACTCATTTCTCTTATATTTAGAGTTAACTTATACTAGCTCTGGACCTTGGCTTTGCTCACGTTTAGCACTCGAAAATACATGACACACTGTACAGTAGGTAACTCTAAGCATCGGTTACATTGAAACTGATTAAAGTATAGCCTATATACTTCTTCGATAAATGGACTATAAATCACAAAAATATTTTTTCTATTAGAACCAGTGGTTTCTGAGATTAGTGAGTACAAGCAAACAAACTCTTTAGCTTTATAATATTAGTTTGGAGGTATAGATGTACTCGTATATTTATAGTAATAGTAGTAAAAAAATATTATGGAAAGTCAATATGTAAATAGTTTATATTTATTTCCTTGTTCTAGTAACAAGACAAACAAAGCGCGGCATTGAGTTTCCCTACTTGAAATGCAATGTCTCGAAAACTCCCCCCCTATATGCGGGATACAGAGGGAAGATAATAATAATTATATTGTATTTCTTTTTCATCAGGCTGGAGTGGTCAACATAGAAGATTTTCAATCAGGAGTACAAGAATGTACGAACTATCCACTCAGGGCATCTGTGCCGGGGTTCCTCAGAGCGTTGTTACCGCTGGCGCAGAGGGACCTGCATGCGAGAGCTAGGAGGGTGAAGCAGGTTCGACAAAATAAAATATTACAATATTTTGAAATTTAATATATAATGTATATATTACAGCATTGGAAATTTATTTAAAAAAAAAAAACATTAAATAATATATTAAAAGAGTGTTATATTTTACTTTTTGTAAATTTGTTTTTACCATATGGAGTGTAAAGAAAAAAATATTCATATTATTTTCTTTCCACATAGACTCCTCTGCAGTACATAAGATCCCATGAACACCTCATACTAGAGTCGGGTGGTGACAGCGGTGACATATTCGCATCACAGCCTGCGCCCGGCAGCGATACGGCGACTAAACGACGCGCCAGTGACCCGTAAGTTGTGATAAATCACTACTTTTTACCTTTTAACTTTGTAGTTTAATATGGATGATTTAAAATGTTGAAAACGTTATATTTTTCTAGACATGTTAAAAACTTTGACATGAATTCGAATGGAAAATTACTTATAAAATAAATATATTTTTGGTATTTTTTTAGGTTATAAATGAATGCAACCGTTTAGGCACAGCACTACATCTAACTGTAAACTTGATAATTTGGGTTCGATTCCCACTCGGGGGAATGAATTAACATAATATTTACATTTCCTCGCTCGCTCGGTAACAAGGCAAAGTGCGACATGGAGTTCCTCTATTCAATACACAATGTCTCGAAAAATGGCCGGAAAGAACTACTTACGTACTTACTTACTCACGAGAACTACTCTAAATTTCTGTCAATACATTAAAAAATCTATAAACGATTAGAGGAATGGATTTGAACCTACGTACCCCGAATACTATTGAGAGTAATATAAGTTATTCTCATACTTATAACATCATCTCTTACAAGATACTCTCGTAGCACATTCACGTCAAACACACGCTATTCGATGAACTTTTTGCGGTCGGATCTGAACCCGTGCTGTTGATGACGTTCGATTTAGAAGGATGTGACATATTACAATATGTATCCATAGTTATATATAGATTTGATAATTAAATTGTGGTAACAGTGGTTTAATTATTATTCCAGTAGCAATATTAATATAATAATTATAAAATATATATTTAATAGATTAAATCATGCCACTCGCATAATGTAATAAATTTACTACTTTTTTTTTTATTTTCGACAAAGACTTCGGTCTCTTTTAGTCCGTCGGGCACCAACTGCTGCATCTCGTGAACTGTGATAGTTTACAGTTGAAATATTCATAGAAGATGACTAAAAAACGGAATAAAATAAATATTAAAGGGGGCTCAATACCACATATTATAGGGTTCCGTAATTATTTTACAGTTTTTATCATTGTTTATAGGGTTCCGTACCATTGTACGATAATGATAATTTAAATTTTAAGTATGTATGTCGAAAATTTTCTATAATAATGTAGTGAAACAACTAGGCACAGAGCCTCACCTATAAAACCATTCTTACTAAACTTTTATTATACTTTTTTCTTAGATTTACGCTTTTGGGCGTCAAATCTTACGGTCTCTTTCGCCAAATCCATTATCATCAACCTCTTCATACATGCCCTGCCTTTTTAATAATGTTCTCTTGAAGGCCAATCAACGATTCCCAAATTTTGTATAGAAAATCCCTCTTTAATTATTTCTCCCCATTCTAACCTAACTCTATAGTAATTTTTCCATCGACACCATACGCGGAACACATAACTTATGGCACAATTTGGCAACGCGACGTCCCACTAATGCATATTCGTTAGCATTGAGCTACTGTTATTAGAATCGCGGCCGCGTCCACAAAATTTGGCACGCGCACCCACCACGCTAATAATTTAAGCTAAATTAACTTCGTATAGCTTAGTTATTACTTGTGGGGCTGTAAAGCCTAAGTTTGGAAAATGGTTTCGATTTTAACAACTGAATAGGTAGATTTTTTTGTTATCAAATAGATATTTAAATTAATATATTGATGCATGAGGCCGTCATTGCGCAGGGGCGTAAGAGAGCGTTTGTAAACTATGGTTGTGGGTTTGATTCCCTCTCAGGGAATGAAATATATAATATTCTCATTTCCTACTAAGGAGGTAAAGTGTGATATTGAGCTTAGCAACTCAACATGCAATGTGTCGAGAATCCGCCGTAAAGTGGTGGTCGGGTGTCTTAACACTAAGTTCCCGGATTTCCTCTGTCTACCTTACGTCTATCTTACGTTCAGAATACAGCGTGAAGCTAAAAAAGTTTAAATTTAAATAGCTTTTCTTTTATTTTATTTATGCCTTAAAACATACAGAAAATGTAGAAAAAAGGTGTCTATATAGACCCTAAAAAAGCATATGTAGAAATAAGTAAGTAATTATAATAATTTAAGCGAAGTTACATATTCGCAAATCCTAATTATCGCGCAACAAACTTTTGATCGGGGCTAAGCGCTGATCGTTTTTCGAGTGCCATCTGATGACGTCACATGGCGCCCGGCGCGCCCGTTACTGAACAAGTAATGCCATTTAAATTTAACATGCTTTAATTGGTAATTATGTACTTATACTAGTTACGGTGGAATAGCACCTTTTGTAGAAATTAGGAAAGTAAAAAGGAAAGAAAAAAGAAAAGGAAAGTAATTGCGACGATTGTAGGTTCGATTTCCATTTGGGGGTTAAATATTTAATATAGTAACGGCTAAATTTGGTTTTGCAAGTCTTAATAAAATCCAATCCAATTGAAATGCATTATTTTATGGACGTCAAAAGATTTACCACCACTTCACTAAAGTTCAATGCCTTAGACCTGGGAAGACTGACAAGAACAAGCAAGGAAGAAACTCAACGAGACTTTTTTGGTCATCAACAATTTACATTTATTGAGAACCAATTAATAATTCTACAACTACCTTACACAACACAATTCACAAGCTCAAAACATTCTAAACTAAATTAAAGAAACCTCAAAATAAGTTTTCCGTAAATCGAAAATGTCCCCCAAAATTCGATAGCGAACAACAAAAGGCACTAAACAAAGGCGGGCCATTGTTTACCAGAACTTGGTAATTAATTGAACACGATCCAAAAACCGCGCATAGATTACGATCTTTCAAATGCATTCGAGTTCAATGCGTGTTGGATGTATTGGCGTGGCTCCATGTTGTGGTGGTTGTGTGGTGGTGGCGATAAGCGCGGGGAGATTTTAATTTTTTATTGTTTATTTGTATTTGTTAATTATAATAGGGTTTAAATATATATTTGGATAAGGGTCGTGATGATCGTACGTTCGATTTCTATTTGACCCTCGCTTTGGTAAGAAGTTAGTAGCATTGAGTTTCTTCCACTCGATATTCAATGTGTATGTCTTAATATTATACCCCCAGCTATAAAACTGAAGAGTTTGTCTAGATCTGTTACGCTGTCGTATAGATTTTGGTTACGCGACGGATTTCATACAAATTTCAGATGAAACGATGCATAATTACTCGTATTTTTTATAGCGTTAACTAAGGTTCATTTTTAACAAGGGACCGTAGACTTTATTTTTTTATTTAATATTAAATTCAGACTGATACCTCCATGCGATTTTGACGAACAGACAGATGTATAACAAGGTACTATCAGATCAGTTCATCTGATTTTTCCATTTGAGGTATAGAATCCTAAAACGAGATTTTTTAATTTTAGTTCATGTAAAGAACCCTTATTTTATACATATATTAACTTTTATCCACTTAATTTGCAATTTTTTCGTCTGTCTCTGTGCAAATTATCTTATAAATTGTGGCACATGCTCATTGCGATAGTTTGTGCATTTGGTAATAAATAATAATAGGAACGAGAGACCGCTGCGAGATACGACTGTTTAATCGAGCTTTTACGGGATTTAATTATTCCCGTATTTAACGACAATTACACAGTTAAGATTCTTTTTTAGCTTCACCTTGTATCTCAGATATAGCATGCTAGGCAGACGGAACTTAGTGCTAAGACACTCCGTTCCCTACGCACCGTCCAGTATTTGAGAAATTACTTGTTTAGTGGCGGAACCCATCGCCGCGCGCCACGCCATTAAAGTGAGGAAATGTTAATTATTTGTATGTTTGCCACTTTTACTTGGGCTTTTCCCACAATATTCGAAGAATTCCATATTGAGTGGCGCTTTTTATTCTTACCAGAATAACCTTCTCGTATATCTCTGCGGTTTTGATCTATTACTTTTATTCTGTTTAGTAAAAATTATATTATCCTTAAATCAAACAATACTTATGGCATTTTATTTATTTATAAAATTAAAGACAATAGAGTACAAAGTTAGGCAATTACCGATACGAACAGACCGATCTCGATTGTTTATAACTTTACCATCAACAAAGTCTTTACAAAATAAACTTGTCAAATTAATAGAAAATGATCGAAACGCCTTTGTTCACATAGATAAACTTTTTTATTATAATTTGTATTTTATGACTTCTCTTGTTCATACAATTAATCTTAAAATATTGCATATTTAAAGTCTATAGGTACATATAATAAATAATTTATAGTATCATTAAACTTAGTAAGTGTAATTGAATTATACTTACTAAGTTTAATGAAAATTTAATGATACATTTAATAATGAGAAACGAAGTGTTTTAACTATATGAGAAAACACGTGATAAGTAAAAAGATTGTTAAAATTCCTCCATATTGTTACAGTTTCTATGAAGCTCAAACAAATGGTTCACACGAGGACTATCCTCCTCACGCGAAGAGACCTAGCCTTTTCAACCCGTCGCCTTTCTACCCGTTGCCGAGTAATGCAAGTCTCTTCGACTACAACCCCTATCATGGCTACCATAGTGCCCCAGATCCTGGATTTGAAAGACGTGATGGTAAGTGTAGGCTTAAATTTGTAGGTTCATTTTTTGTATTGCTTTGAAAGATGTATATATACACTTTTTGTACAAATTAATGGCGCTCGTAGAATGAATTATTTTCATTTACTGGCTTTGGTAACAAGTCAAAGCGCGGCGTTAAGTTCTGCTAATTAATACTCATCAATCTCGAAAATTAGGCGGTGCGGGAGGAACCGAGTGTCTACTAGAAACTAAAAAAAATAAAAACTAGTAAAATTTCCACTACATAAAGATAATTTAATTATTACTTAGTATGTCATATGGCAAGAGAGAATGTCAATTATTAAAAGCAAATATTTAATATTTTAAGTGTTATTCTACAATTAATATAAAAAAGATAATAAAAATACGCCAAAATAGCGGCAAACGTTCAAGCGTTTATTGAAATAATAAATATATATATTACTTACCACTAGGTGGCATAACGGTACGTGATGTATCATCAATGAACGCTCCCTTCACCGAGCTGACCCCAAGACCAGCTGGTCTGATGAAGGGCGATGATGAATGGAAGAATATCAACACGATGCTAAACTGCATCTTGAGTATGGTGGAGAAAACTAAACGGGCACTTGCTATTTTACAACAGAGAGGTAAGATTTTGAGATTTTCAGACATTTTAGATATTTTTGGGATAGGCATGGACAAGGATAATAAAAATATATATATTTAAAATGTTTAGTTTTTCAATTAACCTTTGACCTTAGTGAAAAAACCGAATTCATGTTCATGCCGACGACGACTGTATTATAATATTTTGTAACAAACAGGGATCGAGCCAACAGAAAGTAACGACATAAAAAGAGCAGCGAGTGAGATAATGGCGGCAGCTGTGAGGCAAACTGAAGAGAGAGTGGCAGAAGTGCGGAGACGAGCTGAGGACGCTGTAAATCAGGTAGGCAGCAATTTTCAAATCGCGAAATTTATAAAAACACGTTAAAATTATAGTAAAAATTAATAATTATAAAAACTAAACATCGTCTTTAATTGTTTAACTGGACGTTCCCACTAACCATCCCATCGAACGAGGAAAGTAAAATAATCCCTTGATTGGGAATCCAATAACCGTCCCGTTTACAATTAGAATATTACCTGACACTCGGTTGGTAACAGACATTATTATTTTTTTACAATTTTATCAATAGGTGAAACGACAAGCTCTCCTTGAATTACAAAGAGCAGTTGGAGCAGCGGAGACCAAGGCTTTGGAGCTGTTAGCAGCTGAACGAGGAAAGATGGAAAGAGTTATAGAGAGACGACACTCTCCGCCCCCCGGACGGGATTTGAGTCCCAGTGCCTCTGGACAACAGAATGTACGTCGGTATTGGGAGACATTTTTCTTCATATTGTATTTATTTGTTCTTATCTTGTTAGTTCTGAAGGGGTAAAATATGTCCCATATAAATATTTTTATTATTAAATTACATTAAATATTTAAGAAATTAAAACGTAGAATCACGATCATATCCAAATCATCATAAGGCCACCTCATCAATAAATCAAATACAACAAGAATTACTTACAATTACAAAGGTTTTAATTTATACAGTGTTGCTGGAATTGCGGTCGTAAAGCACAAGAGACGTGCTCAGGGTGCGGCGCCGCGCGGTACTGCGGCGCACTCTGCCAACACAAGGACTGGGAAAACCACCACCAGGTATACATAGAAATTGCTATTAGTTGTGTGTTAATAATATTTAAAATCCTTTATCAGCTTTATGCTGCAGAAGAACATTTCATTCCCGTTTTTTCCGCCTATTTCTCTTGATATCGCGCGACCCGTGGTGGATATATAGTTATACAATAACTCTATTACAATTCTTAACTAAAAAATAACAACTGCTCTTCTGGCGTTTTAAAGTTGCAAATCACTTCATTCCACTATATTCTAATTTAAGGGCTTGGCAGACTAGGAAAATATTTGAGAAAAATACTTGAGGCCGTCGTGGTGCAGGGTTACAATGCACGATGGTGTGACTGTAACGTGATGATTGTGGATTCGATCCCCACTCGAGGGAATGAATTATTATTACTTAATATTTTCATTTCTTTGGCACCAAAGCAAAAAGCCCAGCGTTGCGTTCCGCCACTGCGGAAAGTGGGGAACGGAGTGTCCTAACACTACGTTCCTACTGCCTGCCTATGCCGGATACAGCGCGAGGCTGTAATAATTCTAACAATAATCTCAACGTAAATTTCTTTACAGGTATGCAGTGGGCGCGATCAAAAGCCAACTGCTCTCTTAAGAACCTCTCCTCCCACAACCCAATCCACTAAACCTCTCCCGCGCGCAACAACGCCCATAACCACGAACGCAACCGAACGGTTACACACTCCCATAAACCCTGAACGGTTGTTACCTGATAACAGGCTGGTAACAGACAATCGATTGGTAACAGATACCAGGTTAGTAACGGACAATCGATTGGTAACAGATAATCGGCTGGTAACAGAAAGAAACCTGCCCGGAAATCCCGAAAGGATCGCGCTATCAACCCTCTCTTCCCAAGGACTGATGGCAATTTCAAAGAAATGACGCCTCAATAAAGATTTTGGGTCGAAAAGTCTTGTTAAACGGATTAAACGTTAGTTTTAAAAGTAATAAAACTATACAGATATTCAGTGTGCACCCTATTTTCCAAAATATTTTTTTATTTTACATAATTATAAAATTTTAAATATTTTCTCTAAAATTTGTTTTTACCTAGAATGTTTTAAATAATTACATTTCTTAATCTTATATACTACTAAAATAAATGTTGTACTCTGTAGTTTATGTTTGAGTCATTAAATTTATGTACTTTTCAAAAGCTTAATTTAAATTTTGACCAAAAAACAATTCACATTTCACTTTATAATTATTTTGTTTATTGTGATTGTTTACTCTGTTATTGTAAATAATTGTTGTTATTTCATTAATAATATTAATTTATGTATTTATTGAACTTGCATTTAGGTAATTTATATATAAACATATAATAATATTCTAAAATTGTCACTGTATATAATAAAGCAATGATTTTCTCTAATATGTGTTCTAATTATAGATAAATTAATAATAATTAATATAGACACTTTTAAGGTTTATATTTCATAATAATAATAATTTAAATAATATTAAACATAATAATATTTGTTATAGAATAATGCAATAAAATAATGAAATTGTTTTTGTTATTACTATTTACGTTATAAAAACAATAATGTGCCATATATATATATATATAAATTAGCATAATAGTATAGAAAACAATGTTTGCTTTTTAATTTTATTTTTTAATAGAATTGAAATTGCAAAGAAATAATTAAAAACTATGTTTATTATTAATGTTATTTACTTTAATAATTATTATAATATATTATTTTGTTATTATTTAAATAATTATAGGTTGTGAAGTTACGGGTGAGGGAATGATAAGATATACCTATTACAATGACGCCTTCAAACAATAACCCAGGATGGTTTTAAAATGTTTCATATACAAATATATGTTTTTCATTGGATCTTATTTTAAATATACTAAATCTCAATACTGCCATTTTTTAAATAATTTTGGAACAAACTGTTTATGAGCGAGTAAAACAAGTATTTACCATTTCATTTCCCCGAGTGGGAATCGAACCCACACCCGTCGCGCTTACAGTCGTTCGTCGTCGCTTGTGTGATTTTTTTTAGTAGACATTTTGTCATTAATTTATATAGGTAAACATATAATTAAAGGCGTTAGCCTACATTTAATGTATGTAGCACTAAAATTTGTAAATAAAAAATTATCAACGAATATTTTTCACATAGTTGTAATACTTTTTCTCATAATGTCAATGTTTTTCCTAACACCGTGCAATATTATATTATTTCGTTGTAAATTTCGAATTTAATAAAATTTAAGTATATTTAAATGTATCTAAAACTTAGGGTACTTAAGTGTACGTGTTTGTATGTATGTATATAACTAATTTACTCGTGAATTCATTCCATACGTTTAGTCCTAGTTCAAGAAATATAATATGAAAATTAGAAAATGTATAAAATGTTGTTTTATTTCTTTTTTTTATTATATACCTGGAAATATATTTTTATGATTACTTCTTATTATATGAAAAAATAAGAGTTATAGTTACAAGACGACATAATACACGCTGTTGAATGGTACAGCTATGCCTTTATTAAAATGCACATGATGTTTGTGGGTTCAATCCCCGCTCAGAGGAATATCCATTAACCATTCTAAAATACCAAACGATTTACTCTAAATATACTTAAATAATATTAAGTCACGACGGCAGCAGGTTCTTTTCCATTCGGAGAAATGAAGTACTTGTAATAGTTTCATTTCCTCGCCTTGGTCTAGACAAACCGCTGCTTTGGGTTCCCTCAATTAACACGTAATGCCCCGAGATTTCGGCGGAAAGTGGGAAACGAAAATGGGAACAAAATGACTAACATTAGGTTTTCTCCGCCTGCTCTGCTATGTGCCGAATACAGCAGTTATCAAACGTGCGAAGCTGGGAGAGGGCCGCTAGTTTATAATAAAATTATAGTCAATTTATTAGTAAACATATTAATTATAGATTTAATACACAATATAACATAATATTTTCAATAATTTTCCGCACAATTAAGGATAATAGTGTAAATTTAATTACTAACATTTGTATGTAATTTCCTGTACTATTAAGTATACTCATAGCAATTTCCTTTAGATATGTACATTGCGTGTTACAACTGAGATCATAAACTTATGGCATAAAAGAGCTTTAGAAATACAAAATTGCTTAATAGATTATACTGGATACTAGATAGGAAATAATTAGAAACGTATTAAAAAAATTAACGTAATAGTACTCAAACACATGTCTGTGAACTTAGCAGAACATTGTCCAGCAGATCAAAAAGAAAATGGAGTTCTCTTCGCATGCACCTGAGTTCTATAGTTCCTGATAGGTTTTATAAATAGTTCTGTCGTTTTTACCCCTGAAAAAGTTATGTAAAAAAATGATCTGCTAACTTCCGTTGGCAGATCTTTTTTTGCAAATAAAAATCGGGGCGAGATCTGCACTCATAGGCACGAATAAAATAGTTCCTGATAAATTTTAACAATAGTTCTGTTAATTTAACGAAGAAAACAATTTTTAAACAGAAAAAAGAATATTCGTTTCGAAAATAGTTCGAAAGGTAAAGTAATTTTTAAAATTAATAAAATGATACTCAAACGCAAGAACTCTGTAGAACTACAGATAGAACTGAAAGAAAACCAGAACTCTGAAAAAACTGCCAGCAGAGCATAGTTGAATGTATGAAATATTGAAAAATGTCTATTTTAACTCTTCATATGTAAAAGTACTGAATAATTTTCTATTTTAATGTGCTTAGACACGGGAACTCTTTAATTTCTAACAGAGTATGAGTAGTTCTATTATACAAAGCTAACTACAAAAACAGAACTCCTGTAAAAATGCCAGCAGAGCATAGTTGAAAATTCGATTTGTTGAAAAATATCAAATTAACTTGTTGCGACGAAAAATATTTTTTAAAAATATTATCTTGCTCAGCTGCGAGAACTATTCATTTTTCAATTTTAAAATTTTAGAATTTTAGATTTTAAAAAAATATTTTTTCGTCTCAACAAATTAATTTGATATTTTTCATCTAATCTAATTTTCAACTATGCTCTGCTGGCATTTTTACAGGAGTTCTAGTTTTATAATTGGCGTTTTATAATAGAACTACGCATATTCTAATAGAAACTTAAGAGTTCCCGTGTCTGAACACTTTCAAAAAAATAATTTAGTACTTTTACACATGTAGAGTTAAAATTGTCATTTTTCTACATTTCATATGTTCAACTATGCTCTGCTGGCAGTTTTTTCAGAGTTCTGGTTTTCTTTCGGAATAAATATCGTAGAACTACTTATAATCTATTTACAAATGAAGAGTTCTCGCTTCTGAGCACGATATTTATATTTTTTAAAAATATTTTTTCGTCTTAACAAATTAATTTGATATTTTTCAACAAGTCGAATTTTCAACTATGCTCTGCTGGCATTTTTACAGGAGTTCTGGGTTTGTAGTTAGCTTTGTATAATAGAACTACTCATACTCTATTAGAAATTAAAGAATTCCCGTGTCTAAGCACATTAAAATAGAAAATTATTCAGTACTTTTACACATGAAGAGTTAAAATAGTCATTTTTCAATATTTCATACATTCAACTACGCTCTGCTGGCAGTTTTTTCAGAGTTCTGGTTTTCTTTAAAGCTAAATATCGTAGAACTACTTATATTCTATTGTAAAATACAGAGGTCTTGCGTCTGAGTATCATTTTTTTAATTTTAAAAATTATTTTACCTTTCGAACTATTTTCGAAATGAATGTTCTTTTTTTCTGTTTAAAAATTGTTTTCTTCGTGAAATTAACAGAACTAGTGTTAAAAATTATCAGGAACTATTTTATTCATGCCTATGAGTGCAGATCTCGCCCCGATTTTTATTTGCAAAAAAATGATCTGCCAAGAGAAGTTAGCAGATCATTTTTTTACATAACTTTTTCAGGGGTAAAAACGACAGAACTATTTATAAAACCTATCAGGAACTATAGAACTCAGGTGCATGCGAAGAGAACTCCATTTTCTTTTTGATCTG
>DWNA01001995.1:0-12883 GCA_018249835.1 Heliconius besckei
CGTTTTATATTTCATTTCTACTGTATCGTGCAGATAAGTACATAAAAATACTCGAACCGAATATATTCGGCGCCATAGCCGAATAATTCGGCCGAATATTGAATATTGAAAAACATGCCGAATACACCGAATGCCGAATACCAAACGAATATTCGGCGCATCTCTAAATATTTACTTCTAAAAGTCACTCACCCAGCGATGTAGTTTAAGATTTGAATATCTAAGCTGTAAGCATACCATTACCCCTATAGTTCTATGGGAATACTGACAATGGGTCGATGATAGCCAATTCAGTGTATTTTTACATTTATTACTACTTTTTAAAAACAACAATACACACACAAAACACGACGTTGAGTTAAACCACTCAACACTCGATGTCTTCAGAATTGGGCGATGCGTGGAGAACGGAGTGTCTTAACACTGTTGTCGTGAAGTAAATAAAAAGTATTCAATTTATGCATCAATCGCTAAAACTCCGTAATTCTAATGTTTTATAAAAGAAGCTGCGGTCGCGGTACACACTACACTCTGCAGTATCATATTATATTCTGTGTGTATAAATAAAATGTCATGTCTGATAAGCGTGGTAGAGCTACAACTTTCGTTAAATCTATTATTATTTTTAAAATTAACGACTAAAGACGCACCTTCATACGGTATTTATGTTTTAATTCGAAATAAAACAAAGAAAGTTTTGTAATATTTTAAATTTTTATCGTATTCCGTAATCGCGCGGTCCCAATGTGTCACATTGGGACCGCGCGATTATTGCGAGTTCGATTCCTACTCGAGGGAATTATTTTTACATCTCCGTTCCGTAATCTTGAATTTACTTTTATTGTATATTTTATAGCTTTTTTTAGTTTGGCTAAAGAAAGCGAGACATTTAGATTTACAAGAGATAATTATATCTATTTCGAAAACGTAAAAAACATTGGAGAATGGAGAATCCTCCTCTTTAATTAGCGACAGTACCGTAATGTCGACCGTTTCCATTAAATCTAAAATTTGTTTACGCGACAGAAACACGCTCAGTGACTTACATTGCAAACTTGTAATTGTATTTAATTTAATTAAAAAAAGGGCTGGTTGGCTTAATTTTTTTGATTTTATCTACCATTATAGCGCCGTTGTAGTTGCGTCTATACATATACACGCAAGTATGTATATATTTGAGTAGAATTCAAGTTGCACCCAGTCTTATCAACACGCATAAATGATAAGAAAAAAGTATGATCTTATTATGATCATATAAAATTATGATATAAAAGTAATAAAAAAATTATTATTATATAGTGTTGGACGAACCAACGAATCAGACACAATATCCAGCTTTTACAATGACTTTATTTACACTTGTTCTACACAATTCAATTCTATAAATACTCGTAGTTACAATATTTAAATACTATGTAATTGTAAAAACAACTTGTCTGAACAAAATCTTAGAACGTAATGCCCACAGAACACATTTACTCAATGGTAATGCCCCGGGTGCCGTGTCGTCTGTGCTTTTCTTGAAAACGCATCGGTACAGACGCAGCACACTAGCGCCACCCAATACAATCGGTAATGGAAACAATATCAAATGACGTCCCCGCAATGACAGCGACATCTATTATGGAAATTATGCTAACAATAAGAAGTATCTATTAATTCGATACACCACAATCTGTATCACAAAAAGACAACAAATGATCCTTATTGTAAGGTATTGGTATAGGTATTGCTTTGTATAGAAATAGCAAGTTCCAGTTCCATTAGAGGTTATAACAAAAAATCTACAGCTACACTGTCACATACATACAGACATACATTTACATACATATACTGTATACCCTTTATATCACGTGAGACTCGCGTGCTGTGAGTCATCGGAGCACGTGGAAATTACGATTCGCTATAAATTATAGCTTGCTTGTTGCTAAGCCAAAAGAAATGTTATCTTGTTCAAGAAAAATATGAATATAACTCTTAAATAAGTCTTTAGTAATTTATATTTCTTATTATTTTACATAAGTATTGTTATTTATGTTGTTAAGTTTAAATTTTTAACTTTACGCTGTATTTCACAAATAGCATCAACCTGGGCGCCTGAAGTGCAGCGTTGAATGGTGGAACTCAACGCCGCGCTTCACTTTGTTACCAGAGGAGAGGAATGAAAATATTATACATTTCATTCGAGTACAACGTATAACGTATACGTATAATACGTTGCGTTAACAGTCGCACCCTCGCGCCATAACAGCTTCAATATTTGATACTGGCAGTCATTTCTCAATTTTACTTTTAATAAGTACCTACAGTTAGAATGTAGCTACTAACATCGTGTAACATCTGATAAATCTCAAATTAATCTTAATGTATCGAAATCTTACAATAACAACAATTATCTACAAAAGTAATAATAGAAATAAGGAAAATGATATTATTAAAACGATATGACGGAAGGTACCTACATAAATTAATATAAATATAAAATATCGCCATATTATACCGATATATTATTACAAAGTGAAACAATACTATATAGTAAAGGACAATCTATTATATGCAAATTATTTGTTAATCTCATTCTTATCGATCAACCTTGTTAATTCGTAAATTCATATATGTTTGCTGTAGATTCTAGGCAATTGGCTAGGATATGTTTGTATTGATACTTTTTGTATAAGAAAATATATGAGAAAGTCTATATTTGAGAAATTTTATTTATATCATAGAATCCAAAATGATGGTTTTTAAATTTTTTGTCTGTTGATGATCAATGTGGGTACAGTTTTCACTATTGTATTTTATCAATCTTCTCTTAACATTCAATATTACATTGTAGGTACTATTACGAGCGGTACATTAAAAAAAACTTATGTTAATTTTAAGAATTACCTGTGATAATATTACTAATAAATAAGTGTTTTATTGAAGTGGCTGAAACTTTAGCGTTCAATATATGGACATTGTCTTTAAACAATAAAAGATCACGAAAGTAATTCACATGAGAAAATAAATAACTGTGTTGTACGTGCGGACGAAACTGCAGGCGGGTCGCTAGCAGTATACAAATTTATTTTATTTCAAGAACAAAAGAAAGAAAAGAGACATTATTATCTCTCTATCGTTTGTGTCGCTCCCTCGCTTGCACACTCGACTCAGGCGGAACGTGACAGTGAGTCATGCGAGCAGCCTGCATAAGACGGTACCACGTCAAACACCAATTAATATATAAATTATAATGTAACTTGTAAGGCAGGTCCTTTGAAACTGCTATTCACCTTGACCCACAGAACACTGGACTAGCATGTCTTAACTGTTGAACAAATATGCAATATGCTTAACGTCGTTCGGCAGCGATAATGGTCACGAGTGGCGCGCGTGATATTTTATACTATTATATGTATATACAAGTATAAAGGCACTTTTATATATTGAATAATATAAGGTAGAGTTTATTTGTTTGGACGCGCTTATCTCAGGAACTACTGGTTCAGATTAGAAAATTTGTTTTGTGATGAATAGTCCATTTATCAAGGCATTTAGTACATTATATTGTTTTTTTCCATACAAGTACTTCTATATACGACTCGGTCTGTGCTTTTGTCGCTTGAGTGAAATAAAATACATGCCTTTGTTAAGTTAATGGAACATTAAAGTTTATTATTTATCGATATTAGAAGTACAAGATAGATGTATTTTATGATTCTATTATATATTTTTTTATCTTCACGCTGTAGCCCCACATATAGCAAGGTAGGCAGAGGGAGCCTAGTTTTAAGGCGCGCCGCTCCCTACTCTTCGCCGGTTGTTGGTTGGTCATTGGTTGTTGAGTTCTTCGAGTGGGAATCGAACCCATAATCTGTCACGCCCCTGCGCCAAATTGCTAATCCTCACTGTTTGCCTGAAAAAAGCAAAATTAATATTTTCTAACCTTGAATATATTTTTACACGTGTACAATGAACAAAGGGTTGTTTTTCATTTTCGAAACTTTATGTCAAATAGCTATTACGCTGACGATAAGATGTTGGCACAGCGTCTGCCGGTAAAAGGGGTGGGTGTTGTTAGTTCGATTCCCGTTCGTTGTATTGAAATATTACCATTCAATCGCTCTACTACAATTTAAAGACAACGCGCGAAGTAGAGTTCCGTCATTCCCACCCAAGAATCTATAAAAATATTTGTACCTAATAGTTTACGATCGCATGTGTAAGAAGCTTATCACTAAATAACGCCCAATGTTAATAATTTATCTCCTATCTCCAGTTAACGTCAATCTTGTATTGTTCGATTGTCTATGCAATCACTAACCTGCATGCCGTCTTCCATCTCTGTCTATTTCAATCTATGGTTGCAATTTATGGATTAGGATTGATTATTAACATTGGGCGAAGATCTAATATCCAATTAACTCCAACAGGTTTATATTCATTCATTTTCTAGTATATTATTCCGATCTTCTAATAGATTCTATTGATTAAAAAAATACTTTAAATTAAACACAATAAAAGACTACTACTACTAAATTATTTTTTTATCTACTGCAAGACTAATAAACAAATTGGAATGCAGCCAATGCAATATAAATTTAATTTATGATAATGATTTAGTAGATAGACCTGACAGTGAACGCTATATGTGTAGAGTCCTTGAAATTTATATATTTTAATAGACGATAGCGCTGAAGTGGATTACGTATGTGTAATTTAAAGAAACCGCCCAAGTGCGAGTGGGACTCGCGCACGAACGTCTAATGCTACACATTATCTATAAAAATTAGCAAAAGAAATATTTGTTATATGGGAGCCCTATCAAATATTTTATTTATTCTGCCTTTTAATTGTAAAAATAGCAACAGAAATACATCATTTGTGAAAATTTCAACTGTTTAATTGTCACGATTCACGTGATACAGTCTGGTGATAGACAGGAATATCAGACAGACAACGGGGTTATTAATAGAGTCCTGTTTTACTCTTTACCTAAACTTCCTTACCTACGGAGTCCTAACAAGGTAGCTAGCCTCATCCAAGTAAAACAAAGACATTTTTTTAGCTTCACTATAGAATAGTAGACAGAGGATACTTAGTATAACAACACTCTGTTTCGAGGTTGTTGAGTGGCGAAACGTTTGTTTAGAAAATTCTCGGTAACTAAAAGTCATATATGACTGTATAATGGGCAGGTATTAGAAATTGGATTCTTTTTTATTATTATCCGTAAGAGCGAGCAAAGCTCTTATTGAGATAGAAACTTAATTTAGAGAAAACCATGAGAAATTCGTTCTCTAGAAATATCAACTTAACATTCAAAAGAAGAGATATCAAACGACACCTCGAAAAAAATTATTATCTAATAAAACCACCATCTTTCTAATAAACTTCAATATTAGTCTTGTCGATAACTTGAACATTGAATATATCTCCATTGTAGCCGTTCAATTTTCCAAGTATTATCTCCACAGTGACGCACTTTACGCTCCAGTTTCTGTCTGTAGATTCATGTCAATAAAATTTTCCATTAAAATGTTAATCCTGTGATATAGCTGAATGTAACTAAGTGCTAGAGGATTATAACCACTCTCAGAGGTGTTAATTTGGATTTGAGTTACGCCAATATGCCCTTGCATTGATTGCCTACCTCATTGAGGCCTTCCTCAAATTTGATTTTGACAGTGGTGGTCCGAATTCCGTTCCTTACATTTTCGACGATGCTAAGAACATAGTGTTATATATTTCTCTTTAATTATTACAACTTTTAGCTTCGGCCTAGAAAGAAAAACTTTTCGCAAGGTAATTTTAAAAAATGTACCTAATAACTAATCCTTTAGGCCAATCGTGGGGGCCGGGGCACGAGCATGCAACTGTAATTGCGACATATTGTAAGTTCGATTCCAACTCGAGGAAATTATATGTTTAATATCTTCATTGGCTCTGTTTCGCCACTCGACACGATTCCGCAATGCCCCCAGAATTAACACTAGGTTCCCAGATTCCCTCTAAGTGCGGGATATATACCGCACTACGTGGTACATACACCAAGAAAAGAAGCAAATACGAATCCTTTTAGAACGTACTTATATATTATAATTTAATAGTCATAAATCTCTATTGATTCTTATAACTAACTAAAACCGGATCGACGTCACTGACGAGGTGTTTATAGAAACAAAACGAGTGACGTCACAAACACAAACGCTATAATGATATTAGGTGTGTTTATTTTGTAAAACAACGTGTAAATGTATATTGTAATGCGACATAACAGATATTAGCGCGTGACTATTCCAGATGTGTGTCCAGATCATTATCTAGTCGATAGGTATGATGACAGATAGTAAAACAACGGAGTCGAACTTGCCCTGAGGCTTCCTTACCATTTCAGGATTTTAAGTCAACGAAAAATACAACTTATAAAAGTTAATAAATTTAATTTGCGGGCATTTGTATTAATTTTGTTTTTTTTTATTTTTTTTTCTATAAGATATACCTATATGTTTTTACTTTTCGGATTTTTCTTTTATTCGTATCGTAAGTAATTATAACTGTAGATCTATGTGAAGTACTGTATAGATTTTGATTACGCGGTGATATAAAATGCAGGAAAATCAATTCGTAATGATTTGATCATGATTGATCATCAATGATAATGATTGATCAATGCTGGTATCTTTTGATTACGTTGAGTCGACAGACGGACAGACCAACAACACACAATACATTTCATCTCGAATTGAGTGGAAGGCAGGGAACGGAGTGTATTGACACAAGGTTCCCGCTACCTACTCTGCTAGAAGCTATATATTTAAAAAGCGGCTAATATATTTCAATAAGTTCATAGTTGATAGTATTCTACTTATCTGTCCAGAGCCATATTGGTACAATAGTATAGCGCCCTCGGATCCAATTCAGTGCACTTACCGTCCATTGAGACGTCATTCATGTTGACCGGATGTGACGTTGTAGGACTATCGAGTGAAATACAAACACCTGTTGCTTTGACGTATATAAGTAAATAGGTACACTACAAATTTGAAAAACATCATATTTCCCACACTTAAAAGAAAAAACTTTTCGTCTCATTACATTTTTGATATTAAGAAAAAAATTATAGCGATTTCGAAGCACAACGCCTGTTTGTCTATTTAATGTAATTTCATTTGCAAATGTATGGGCGTGTCTACTACGTAGTATATATAAAGTATACAAATGGGCCAATACACTACTGAGGAGGTTTGCCAAATATTAGTCTAATTAAATACCTAATAGCTCCAATTATAACATTGTATTTCAATTTAAAAAAAATTTTTTTTTTATTTATACGTACATTATAAGTAAATATTTTATTTAAATTTATATTTTCATTTCTTTGCTCTGGTGTCGAGGCAAAGAGCGGCGTTGAGTTCCGCCACTCATATCCCAATTCGGTTCGGTTCTCTCTGAAAATATAAGAGAGGCCGTCATGGCCTGGTTGCAAAAGGTGTGACTGTAAAGGCGACGATTGTAGATTCGATTCTTACTCGCAGGAATAAAATATTTAATATTATATTTTCTGGCTTGGCTAGAAGGCAAAGCGGGAAATTGAATTTCGCCTCTAACACGCAATGCCTCGAGAATTCGACGGAAAGTTGGGCACAGAGTGTCTCAACGCAAGGTTCCCAGGTTCCGTCTACCTACCCTACATCTATACACGTATCTTGTACGTGTTTTGCAAGGTATTTCTACAAAATATATTATGTTAAAGGAATTAATTTTCTATGGTAAAAGTATTTTCAAATACCTTGAATTATTTCTGTATGGGATACAGGTGCCTATCAAAACAAACAAAGGCGCGTGCTGTCTGTCAAAAATTTCAATACGATAGTAATGCTAGTAGCTGCACAGTACATGTGGTAAAGATCAAGAGATAAACAATAGCGAGCTGCCAAACTGGGAAATAGAACGATGCCAACACTATTTATGGCCTTAAATAGATATATAAATATTATATGAAAATATTTTAATTGATATTAAAAATGATAAAAAAATAAAAATTTTGGCGTCACGCTATATGCCGCACACAGCAAGGTAGGCAGAGGGAACCTAATGTTCCCCATTTTCCCCCGAAATAAAAATTGATAGTTTGTTTGAGTTGAATAAAACATTTTATATATTATAATCTTTTGTTCTAAGCAAGAAAATTTTAAAATAATTTCGAGTATAGCATAACAGGTGGTCGCGGAATTCGCCCAAAAACTGAACGCCTTTATTTTTAACTTCTATTAAATATTCTTTACGTCCAACAAGACATTATGTAATGACTCTTAACGATATTATCATTGTAGCAGAAAACATTCTTACAAATGAGAAAACTGAAAGAAAAAAATATGTAGTTCAAAGTAAAACTAAAAATTTCTATGCCAAAGCCTTTTTATATTTCATGCACGTGCTATAAAATGTTATCGAATTTATAAATTAGGTACATACTAAAGTCGAGGGGTTCCTTAAAAGCTCTGAAGAGTTCCACATTACTCGAATCCTGGCGTGGTAAGAAAGAAACCTAATGTCAAGATGAATCTCAATTCTAGTGGGCGGAAACTGGGGAATATAATACTATTCCCCTCTACGACTTTCCTCCGACTTTCCGGATTTTCGAGACATTGCGCGTTGAGCAGAAGCAGTCCGTTTTGCTATGAAATTTGCCAGTATGTATCGAACCAACAACCAACGCATTTATAATTATAGGCTTGTATCACTGCGCCATTTAAAATTAATTCATAATATAAAGATGCCAAGATATTCAATACATTTCAAATTCCTATTATAGATAACATAAATTCTAATGGTTTACTTGTTTACTATATATTTGTTTCTTTGTTTATTCACTCATTCTGTTATTTACAAAGAACGTTTCGTTTAAGAAGACAATGTATTCCGAGACAAGTTTAGTAATAAATAATATATTTTTTACCAAGTGATTCACTGTAAGTAGCCGTAGGTAATAGTTGCCGATTCTATTCCGGCTTAGAGTAGAGGTTTTTTTTAAAATTATCTTTACCCCTTCCTTATCTATATTTATTATTAACTATTAAATATTTTAAAGCTGCACAATTTATTTGATTAAACGCGTTAATATCAGGAACTACTGGTTGTGTTGAATAGTCCATTTATCGAGCAAAGTTGATATATGTCATGAAGTCAATCCTTTCAATGTAGCCCACTCTGACTGTGGTCAGAGTTACCTCGGAGTCGGACACGGGACACATATCTACAATTTCTCATGCGTCATACACAACTGTTAGTTATTTCCATTTTTCTTTAGTTCTTTTCCTTTTTATTTAGTTTTATTTCATTTATGTTATTTTTTAAAATATAATTCCGACGTAAATTATATAATTACAAAGCTTCTACTTAAGTATATTAAATAAATATATAATTATTTACACAATAGTTAACTTGTCACAGAGAAAAATAACTGCTAGTAAATAAAACAATCATCATAGTTTAAATAAATATTCAATATTCATTATCAGGCTTTTCATTTACAATATTATATAGTCGTATTTCAATTAGGTATTAACAAGTTGCATATTATTATATGTACGTTTTAAAGTAGGTACCTACATATAAACAATTTAATTTAATGTAAACAAACATTATAACCTACTATAGATAATTATGAATATAAGTCGGTATATCGACTTAGCCAATAGTATCTACCAATTATACAAAGTTTATTTTAAAACTAACAACTTGTGACTAGATAAATACTGCTTTAGATTGCATATTTCGATATTGACGTAATATGACTCTTATAAAAAAGTCACCATTATCTACTTCTGCTGACATCGCGGGTTAAAGGTTACATATCATCTCATTTTATCTTTCATTTATCTAACGTTCTAGTACCTTTCATATTTATAACTGTCGTGGCGCAGTGGAAAGGCATTTAACAATTTTGAATGCGATCATTCTCGGGAGAATGAAATACTTTCATTTTCCCGCTCTGGCAAAACTACAGTAAGTCTGAAAAACGGAGTGTCTTACTATACCTAAATGTTAAACTAAAACTCCAATTAGTGTTCCGTTTTAATAAAATAACAATTATCAAATTACTCTGGCTATAGGTATAATCTTCTCTCGCTGTTTTTTATTTATCTAAATATACTGTAATAAGGAAATGTAATATCAACTGTCAACAAACAAAAATTCGTTATCGTTAATTATAAACGTTTATTTATACAAAAAAAAATACAAAAAAATATATTTTAAGCATAATATAACAATATATGAATTTGAATATTAATATATCACTTTTCAAAGTTCTGCTTTTAAAGTTAAAATATGTTTTATACATTTAAATTTACTGAATTGAATTCTGAATGAAATTTTCCTATAATAAATAACTTTATAGTAAAAGCAAAATTAGATATAGCAAGATATTGCAACTGCACTTATTTATCATTCAAGCTGAAAATTTTAGATTAATTAAAACACGATTTTAATATGAATATCTTTACATCAATAAAACAAATAATTATCCAATAATATAATAGAAGTATCCGATCATACTGCCCTCCGCGCCCTTTACTGTTTAACTGTCAATGTCAGTTGTGACATTTTATCGATTTGATGGATCAAATATGACATTCATATTCGCCAGTTGCAAATTACTGTTCATTTAATGTGGTCGTAATAATTATCGTTATAATTAAAATACACGGGCTATTAATAATAATCCATTATTACACGTGTACCCATAGAATAAAGCGTTCATTTTACCATGGATTCCGAGGACAACCGCGCTGAGGGTTGGAAGTACCTAAATAAACAGTTTTTCGGTGATGGTCAGTATAATTTTCATAGTTTGATGATGAAGGAGAAAGGCGTATTCTAATGTGATTTAACCGTCACTAGAGCGATAACACATTGTTACAATATTTCTGATATCTTGACATTGCAAAATGATAGTACAATGTTATTATTTTTTTAATTAGAATAGATAAGGATAATGTTCTTCCTCCTGCAGCTTATAATTCCACGATTTTATAATATCACAACTTTTTTAGTATAAATATAGTCTAATTTAATCATGTTTAATCATGTGCTGATCACTCAATGCTGGCTGGGCTACTTACTTTATTTATCTCGACCGCTTTACGTTTTGACTCTTGATTATTTGCATTTACCTATCACCTACTGATACACCTAATGAAGTTCTTACAATTAGTTTAAACCATAGCAAAATAGTAGTAAAGATGCTAGCTTGAATATGAATTTATGATTTCTTCTTTTCCTCTTAAACTATTCAACCTTGAGTGCCAGTTTAAAGTAATTGATTGCTATTTTTATCAGCATCATCAATTGTAATATTATGAGAATAAAAATTCTAAAATTTATATTGAACTAAGATTACAAATGTAATATATTCATTCTTAATCACTAACATACTATGCCTACTATTTGTTTGTTACTATTTTTGATAAATAATGTTTATTAAGAATAGATTTAAAGATAACAGGTAAAAACTTCAAATTACTGGAAGTCAAAATTCTTATATAAACTAAGCTTTATTTATGCATTGTTATATTGCACACCTAAATAGTAGGGGAATAAAAAGCAGCCAAATCTTTATTACCTTATAAAATCTGAAAGTCTGTCTGACAGGAAAATCATACATGAAACACTGGTAGATACTGTTTGGGAATATAGAATTTGGGTGGTGGTCACTTTATCAGTTGTTAGGTATAACTTTAATTAATTTGAAATAAATAGTTGTAATGTACGTAACAGAGATTTTGACTTAACTCCCTTTAGATCTTGACTTGATATATAAGAAAAATAAAATTCATTTTTCATGAAAAAACCTTAATTTTACAGGTGAAAGAGCAAACTATGTGAACATTCCGCATGTAATTGCAATGGTTGGGCTGCCTGCTCGCGGTAAGACCTACATCTCAAAGAAACTCTCAAGATATCTCAATTGGATAGGAATTAATACTAGGGGTAAGGAGTTTTTTTTTGTATTTATATTTAAGGATGTATTTTTTTACAAAATATTTTATTTTTATTTTTTTTAGCCTTCAATATGTATAATATTGAACATAGTTGGAAAGGTTAAACAATCTCCAAGAGACACTGGTTCATATCTCACTACTTTATTTTTATATGTTTTTAAAAAAGTGATTTATGAGGCCATCAGTATTTATTTTCTTGTTTTTGTAGACAAAGCTTGGCATTGAATTTCACTGTTTCAAATGCAATGTCTCAAAATTCGGATGGTGTGTGAGGAATAGAGTGTCTTAAAACCTAATGTTTTACACTGATTACCAGGATATTGTGTGAAACTTAAAAAAAGAATAAATTATATTAATGTTTCTTAACTAATTTGCTTAATATATTTTTTCCAGTATTCAACCTAGGCGAGTACAGACGTCACGCGACCACCGCCTACACAAGCCACGAGTTCTTCAGGGCTGACAACAAAGAAGCGATGGCAATAAGACAGCAGTGCGCGTTGGACGCGTTACATGACGTGTGCGAGTGGCTGGTAAAGGGTGGTGAAGTGGCGGTGAGTTTGAGCTTCTTTGTTTTTTTTAGCTTCACGCTTTTTTATATCCCACATATAGCATGGTAGGCAGAAGGGATCTAGTGTTGAAAGACTCCGTTTTAAATTTCCGGCGAAGACGGTATTAGGTATTGGGTGATTTTTCCTTGTTATGAGAGCAAGGAAATTAAAATATTAAATAATTCATTCCCTCAAGTGGGAATCGAACTCACAGCCGTAGCGTTTATACGCGACTCTTAATACATATGGATAGCTAATGATAAAATAGAATAGTCTTTATTGCACACTTGAAAGTACGTGAAATTGAGGCCAGCCCTCCGGACTCAGGAACACAAGTGTATG
>DWNA01001996.1:0-12881 GCA_018249835.1 Heliconius besckei
GCCGCCCTATGATTATAAAATGCAAATGGCTGTCTAAAATATGCAAATTGAACACCTCATGCACTAATGTGAAGTGAAATGGAGATAAACATGGGCACGAATGACTGCATTATCGCTTTCGTGAAGCCGATAGTACAAGTCACAGACTAGTTAGATTACTCAATAATTAAAATAGTAGAAATAAATGTCAATAAACTCTGTGCTTCTGTTTCTGGTAGGATTTGAAGCATACAATGTGAGGGTTGGAACTCCCGAGGTTTGTTTTACAAGAGCATACAATTTTATGTTTTTTAAATTATTTTCTACAGAATTCGGTAGAAAGTAGAGAACGGAGTATCTAACTCACTAGGCTTACTAGGTTCCCTCTGCCTACACTGATGTATGCGGGTATATCAAGAAACTATTTTTTTTGATTAATTATTTGCAACTGCACATATAAAAGTTGAGATATAACATCTTTTTTTTTTTCATATTAATAAATTAACAATAACTACAAAGTATTAACATTAACCAGAATTGCACAATATGATAGGTATTATAAGCTTAGATAAATAATTTGACACAAGGAAAGGCAACTTGAAATAGTACTATTAATAAAGTGGTGGTTGAGGAGTTCAACGAGAAGAATAGATTTCCCGAAATACGGAATAAAACGAGAATTTCCATTTTTTGTTCAGAAACAAACAAAGTCGACGACTCGTATATTATAAAAAAAAACAATTTTATTAAAAGAAAATACAGACAGCTCGTAATCAGCCCTCATGCTTAACAAATTGCTTGCCATAAACCAATCAATGTGGCAAAACGCCATTGTATACACCATCCAACATTAAATAGAACCGTTAACCAACATTTTTAATTAACACGATTAATATGAATGCTATATGAAGCAATAGCGAAGGTATTGAAATGTTTCATGCGGGTACCCGCGCCGGATATCAGAGTAAAGGAAATGATAGAACATCGTTGTTTACCCCATTCGTAGGAATTTGAAGTTTATGTGGGAAGTAATAAAATATTTATTTCAAAAAGGGGAATTTTTGCATAGGTATATTGATAATATGTTTTTTAATTAAATGTTGTTATGGATTAAGTATTTTTAATTGCTACGGGTTTATTGGATTACAATTTAATGATTAAATCTGCAAAAAAGTTAAAGATACAAGTGCAAACACGTCAAACAAGTTGTTATGCTGTTTATTTAATACTAACTATACTTACTTTTATTTGTATCTTATAATAACTAGGTTCCCTCTGGCTACCCTGCTGTGTGCGGGATACAGCGTGAAGGTGATTTGATTTGTATACTTTTATTGACTTCGGTAAATAAAAAAAATGCATATAATGAATCAAAAACATATCTGTATCAATGCAAATTTTATGATATTTAAATTATAATATTGCAAATTTACGAACGCTCACGTAGAGATTATTTAAAAAAAGCATACAATTGCTTTTATCCTGTTACTTATTATTCGGATATAGATAATAAAAAATACATTAAATTAATATAAGTAGAATGCTGATACATTCAAATTGAATCAAGATGAGCATTAGATAAACGGACTTATTAATAGAATGTCACAGACAACACAATACAATTGTGTTACGTTATACAGGTTATCATCATCTTTCAAATATCGAAGATGCATTATGATCCATATGTCAAAAGTATACAGATGTTTATTTAATCTGTGAATAATGTTTATATTAGATTATAGATAACGAAAGATAAATATTTTTAGATAATCAATATTTTTATTGAATAGTTTATGGTTAAATAATCAAATAAAAATATTTTAAATCAAATGTATTAGCGCAATATCAGCATTTCAGGTAAGAAAATACAATAATTATCGCACGATGATAGTCTTTAAACTGCAGTAGATATTTTAATTGCATAATTTAAAATTAATTAATAATTCAAAATAAAAACATACATAATTTTGCTATTTACGACAGATATGTTGAATATAAATAAAAGATAAACCATCGAATCGATTTCTGTGTGTAGATTGGTGACAAAGGTGCTTTTGTAGAGGTTTTTATTATTAGAGAGGGTATTTTATTTGTATGCAAATTGATAGGCCAACAAAGCGGGTCTATCAAAACATGTACCAACTGTTAATAGAAAAAAAAGATTTTTTAGCTTCACGCCTGGGCACCCAGTGTTAAGACACTCTGTTTTCATTAAAGCACTAACCCTTCCACTTTACGCCTAATTCTGGAGGCATTGCGTGGTGAACGAATAAATTATTACATTTCCTTGAGTAGGAATCGAACCCAGAGCCTATCGCGTTTACAAGTTTGTGACATAGAGCCACGATAGGCCTGCAAATTATACAAGTACCTATATATAAATCGTATTACCCTAATATTCTTACGTTTGCCTATTCATAAATAAAAAAAAAGTATAATAATGGTTCTAATATCGAATGTCATGAAAGGGATACTCAACTAAACGACTAAGTAGTTTTTATGCAATGACATTTTAAAACGGTAGGCGCCAACCTACAAACTGTGAGGGATGCGCACGCGACCAGGTAGGAACCAATTTCACCTGTCCCAAATCTTTAACACCACACGTCACACCATTACTGCCACCACAATGAAAACTCAAGAGATTTTTTTCATATGAACCTCACTTTTAGATACAATAATGTCACGCGGTTAAGTTTTAACAGACTTCTGTAGAAGGTTATCAATTCTACTGTTTTTTTATGTTTGTTACCTCAGAACTTTTAACTGGGCGAACCGATTTTGATGATTCTTTTTTATTTGAAAGCAAGTGCTTCCCGTGTGGTCTTATTTTAATTTGGTTCATTTTTGACAATGGCATCCATAAGAAAATCACATAACTCTTTGCATTAGGTATGTAGGACAAATGGACGAATAATTCAATATTCCGTCGACCGATTTCTGTGATTATTCTTTTTTTATCAGAAAGGATATACTTGAAGGATAGTTTGATGAAAGTTTGCTTACGTTCTGATTATGGGATCCGATTGAAATTGAAGAAGTCGTCATTTTTTATTAAAAATCATAATTATTTTTTCTCTTCCCAGCATCTGTTCCAAAATTATAATCGCCGCCGCCATCCGAATAGTGTTGTCATCACAAAAAATTAATAAAAAAATAAATAAATAAAATGCCGCCAATTATTTCAATTAATGAAACGTCGCGCTGTCAACAGGAAAGGGAAGCTGGCTTCAGCGTACGAGCTAAGTTTAGTAGATTGTGCACTGACTGACAGCTAAGTTTGATTAATTAATTTGTGGCCCCACTCGTGGTGGGGATAATAAATCGTGCGTGCGCTTCGCCCTCCCGTGAGATGTCGCCAGCGTTGGACACGTTGCTGAATAAATGATAGACTCAAACGCAAATCTCTAGACCGAAATAGTATGCTAACGATGTCTTATGCAGGTAGGCTATAATGAAGTCGTCAAATTCACTTCCGTTAGATCATTAAAATTTAAAGATATTCTAAGAACATATACCTATCTACAATTTGTTTTGAATTACCGACGATAAGCAAACGTTTTGTAGAAAGTTTGTATGGGTACTTATAGAGATTGATATATTAACTATTTATCTTAACATTGAATTAATATTAACACAACAAAATTTATGTTTTAGAAGTTTTATTGTTCATTTAGAAAAAAGGAAAACTAGCAAAATATGTAAATAACACAACTAAAACACATTAGTTAGACATATTAGTGCATTAGTTTTACCTAAGTGCTATTTTAAGTAACGATAGCTAAAAATAACTAAGAATATAAATGAAAGGAAGCCTGTAAGTACCTACTAGCTATTAAAATATATTTATGAGATTTCATTTTATAATCCGAGTAGGGAATGAAAAATATTGTCTAGATATTTCTACTTATGACTTATTGTTAGACTAAAGTCAACTGGCTTCTTAATCTTATTAAATTAAGTGGTAAGGTTGAAGTTGCATATAAAGTATTAAATAAACAGAATTTAAATGTCTATAAATATGCAATTGATTACTTTTTAATAACGTAAATCTATACATATCAATGGATACTACCTTTCTCAAACTAACATTAAACATCGATCATTGATTCAATTATTTAAGCAGAGAGACAAATCATTTAAAAATGTAGTAATATTTAAATCCCATATACCACCAATATTCGGTTAAGACGACATTTCGTATAACAACAATGTTTTTTCTATGTAAGTTTGTAACTTATTTCCGCCTAAGTTATAGTTCCACTAATAAAGTAAGTTTCTAAGTCGGCACACATGGTCCCTTGTCGCGCCAACCTACAATAAATTCCGGCTATGATTTTGTTATTAATAATCGTATCGACGCCATTTTGCATAAAGATGCCGACTAGTGCCGACGCCACATGTGCAGTTATAATAACTATAGCAATTGATATTTTGTTAATAAAAATGTTTTATACAAAAGCTTTCTATCAATTTTTATTATCCTTAGAAATGAGATAAGCATTTGAGCTCTATACAATTTTATTGCCTTTAAAACACAAATAAAAATAAATCGGAACTCTATAAAGAATTTCTTTGTTTTATTTTTTGTTTACACTCACTATTTTTTATTTTAAAGGTAAATTTTTACAGAAAAGTGGTAACAAGTCAACAATATTTAAGTAAATAAATTTGACATGTCACATCCAGAGTTAAAAATTGGTTAAAATGTAACACTTTTTATCATTGTTACAACTAAATATCTAATCGTAATATGCGTGTTTATGATAAAGCTTGGATTTAAAATAGCTAGGGTACTCTTCAGTTGTCAACAAAAAATAGCACTTTAAAGTTTTATTTTATATAAAAAAAACTATTAGATAAGATTATTATAATGTGTTTTTTCACTCTTTTTATATTTCAAGTTTAAAGTCTTGTTTGAATATTTAAGTCTAATCTGATCGTGTATCTACAATAAAATTATTATAAAGTGTCTGTAATTATACAAATAACGAATTATATTGTAATTATATTTTTTAAATTTCAATAAGAAACCATGGTAGTACCTAGTTATTTTTTACGGTACATGTAGAAACGTCACATAAATGCGATGTTATTGTTTAATCTGTGCTAATCTTTTGTGGACTACCTAAGTTGGTATTACAGATGTCAGAATATGTCCCAAGTTTTAAAGTTTTAAATAATCCATGTGAATAAAGTTTGATAAAATATAATTATTACTATAATTTTGATATAAAACCTAATAAATATTTATACTTTAACTAAACAAGAATATTGTAATTAGTAGGTACTCTAGGTGCTATAAGGATCTATGATAATTTAACACATAATGATACTTGGTTAATCAAGCGAATAAGTACTTTACATTCAACATGTTATATAATATTTAAGTCGTATAATATAATAAATTGTAATACTTAAATATATTTATTTGACTATTTGTTTGTTTCTCGTTGCGGCGGCGCGCGACCGTTGCCATGCAAATTAATTGCCACAAATGAACAATTCAAGTTGAAGTAAAAAAAATACCTTTATTACTCAACTTCTTCATGTTTTCAACTAATATAGCAAGTACACGAGATTCAGGACTGACGAACGAATCGAAAAACATCAAATAAATATAATTTAAAGTTTAAATTATAACAAATGGCGAATGAAAAGCACAACTTACCACGGGACTGTCGTCCCCGAGGTCCGAATCACGGTCGGCGTCGGCCATGGCGTACGCCGGCACCGGCTCACGGTTCTTTACCCGAATCTTGGCGGTTTATTTAACACGGAAACGACAATACGCCACAACGGCGCGTGCTACACGATCACACACGAACTTTACATTCAAAGCTGGGAAGTATGGGAAGTCACCGAGCATACGAGCGTCGCCGCGACTCGCACGGAGTGATATGGCGTGCCGGCAGCGCAGCGCCCCTCTCCGCGGAGGCCCCGCCCCAAGGCGTCTCGCGTCAGGGCGAATCAAACCTCGCGATATCAAACTGATATTCCTGTTATACGCTCCGCCCGCTGCGTTTATATTCTTTATCCGTGCTATAATTCTATAAAACAATGAAATGCGATTAATGGATGGGACGCTGTGTTGGTGCGAACCTCAGTGTGTTGTGCTAAGTTAATTAGCTGCTTATGAGGTGGAAAAATTGAGCGACTTTAGAATTATGTTGTTGTATAGAATAATAGTGAATTATTATAGTTTATTTATAGCTGAGATATCTACTTATTAGTTGAGATAATGTTTAAATGACGTCATTATTAGGTGTTATTAAGATAAGTTTTTCCATATTATAATGTGGAATGCCATAACATATTTAAATTACTAAGATAATTGTTTCATTTTATTTTTTATCTGTAGTAGGTATATTTATGAGTTAATGATAGAAAAAAACAACTGGTTTTAACATTAATTTTATGCTTAGATATGTAAAAATTGACAAATTGACAATATCCGCAATTATTGCGATTATTTAGGTATTGAAAAAAAAAAAACAATTATTCCTAAAAATATTCCTGATATCTGATAATCGTTTTTGCAATTAAATGCTTATTTGTTTGAAAATTAGAGGGCAGTCGTGACGCAGGTGCACAAGTATTTAACTATAGATAATTTTAAACGCTACTAGCTATGGATTCGATTCTTTATTTTATTTTATTTGAATATAAATAAAAATAAATTGTATCCTGCACATAGCAGGATAGCCAGAGGAAAGCTGGGAACCTGATCTTTCCCATAAAGACACTCATTACGGCCGAACTCACCTCCGCAATGTTGATTACTTGCTCCTAAAATTTAGGTACCTATTTAAAAAACACCATATAAATCTCTAAAAAAATTAACACCACCACCATCTATTTCCATCGTTTTCATCGAAGTTATTACACGATACATCTGCTGTAAGTTGTTGAAGAGTTGGGTACGTTTCCTATATATTCCAGATAACCAAGTCAACCTTACCAAGTACAGGTAATATTGTTAAAGTGTCAGTATACGTTAGATATGGAATCGATCAGACCAGTAGAAGTTGCTTACACACTTTCATCAACTATAAAAAAGCTCATGATATACATAGTTATGCAAAAAATATGGAATTTATTTATGTTTCTATTCTCTATATTTTTTAATCTACAGAGCTTACGACAAAAACGAGCTTTTTTCAAAAAAAAAAACTTAATCAAAATCGGTTCATCCGTCTGAGACTGCCTTGGGACCATTGAGATGCTAACACATTTAGATAGGTACACGAATACCTACTTCAAATTTGTATTTTACGTCATTTATTATAGCACGAATAAGTATAATAAGATAATAAATATCTCATTTAACGAAATAATCCATAATATCCATTAAACGAAACATGGAAACAAATTAGAAATAAATAATTTTCCAATAATAACAAACTCACAGAGGAAAGCGAGTAAAGGTGTGGGTTTCAGGCTCAGGCCCAGACGAAGACGAGAGCAATTAATACGGCCGCCAGATCAATCGCTTGTCGAACTGCGCCGGACTTGTTTGTTTACTGGGTTGAGTCAATAGAGGACAGCGTTCATTTAAATGGAACATTTTTATATGTAGATATATTATTTATTTATTTTGAATGTTATCAAAATTGATATGCTAAATTAGGTTGTAGATTCGATTCTCCTTTCAAGAACTTAAATATTTAATATTTTCAATTTCTCGCTCTGGTAAGGAGGCGAAATGGAAGGCCTTCAGAATTCGGTGAAAATAAGGAAATGGAAGTGGCTTAATCGGTACGGATGTATAACATATATATTGAACTAGTGGCTTTAATAGCAAATTTTGACCCTCTTTTAAGGCTATTACTTTTTTATGATTTAACCACAAATGTATAGTTCAGATTTTTCCTGAACTAGTTCCTACTATCCGCAGATGCTAGCTGCCAAATGTCATAATTGAAGATCAACCGAATGTTATAATAATACTTTTGTTCTCCATAAAACGTGACATTGGCGAAGTGATTAGTGCTCACTGCTCAACTGGCACGCTCGAAGCGCCATTAATAAAAAACCGAACCGAACCATACCAATAATAATGCCCTATTAATTTTGATACTTTATTAAATTAAATTTACAAATATGTTTTTTTTTCAGGAAATTATGAGTCCATAGATCTGAGTACCTATTATATAGGGTTTGAATTTTAACTTAATATCTCCAAGCATTACTGAAATAAAGGCTGTTAACAGACAGACCACAAAGTGATCTTATAAGGGTTCCTTTTTTAACCTTAAAAAGAACCTTAATTGAAAACGCTCCTCCTCAAGACTGGCGGCAAGCCCGCTGTAATCGCTCCGGGCTGATTGATGGCCCCCCCTCCCCGCCGGAATGATCCATGGCTAAGAGATCTATTACCCGTGCCCATCCTGCTCTTATTTCGCACATTAACTAATGCGAAATTTGTAAACTGGAGTAATAAAAACAAATACGAAGCCATTTTCTAGTAATGGCTTAAAACATTAAAAGTTTTATATCTAATAATAATAATAGTACCTATATACTATACAATAGTAATTATTATTTATAAGTTCAACCTAGTAGAGTTCAGTCTATTATTTGGAAGAAGTCAGTCGTAGCGCAGGGCTAGAGTGTGTCTGTAAAACGGACTGGTTGTGGGTTCCGTTCCCACTCGAGATGAAATATTTATACTTATAAATGAATATTTCCATTTCTCACGTGGCGTTGAGTTACGCCGCGACAGAGCGAAGAAATAGAAATATAAGTTTTAATAAATATGCAAAAATTTTAAGTTTATATATAAGTTTGTTTTTACGAAAGTTTGTATGTAGGTAGGTATTTACTAGAGATGCGCCGAATATGCGTTTGGTATTCGGTATTCGGTGTATTCGGCATGTTTTTCAATATTCAATATTCGGCCGAATTATTCGGTTATGGCGCCGTATATATTCGGTTCCAGTATTTTTATTTACTTGGCTGCACGATACAGTAGAAATGAAATATAAAACGTCTTATGTAAGATTTAAGTTGTTATTATAAGTCAAATGTGTAAAATTTGTATTTTTCAGTGCTGATACCAAAAATATATTGAATGCCCCTTGTAGATCAGAAAGAAACGTACATATTCTCTCCTCTCCTTTTCTCCATTTTCATTAATCAGTTTCCCAAAACATATCCTCTTCCTTTCATCAATATGCTGACGACCTTCAAATTACTTAGCCGCCCCGTTTGATGATGTTGGTGAGGCTATTCAAAAGCTTAACGAAGATTTGCTGAATGTTAGTAGGTGGAGCAAATCTTTTGGCTTAACTGTCAATCTTGCCAAGTCACATGTCATTATTATTGCTCTAAGCAATTAAAAAGGCTATTCTGGTCAAGTTTTGACCAGAATAGCCTCCCAACAATCCAGTTTGGCGGCGTCGATTTGAGCCTGAGGCCATCTATTAAGAACCTTGGTATTATTATAGACAATTCCCTATCTTGGTCAGTACAGATAGCTGAGGTTAGCCGTAAATTATTGGCCACGATCGGATCGCTCAAACGACCGAAATATTTCCTACCTGTAAAGATCAAAACTGCTCATTCACTACTGTTACCGATTTTAGACTTTGCTGACTCGTGTTACCCACGCTTATCTGAGGAACAATTAAATAAACTAGACCGGTTACAAAATCTATGTATTAGATTTATCTTCGGTCTACGTAGAATTGATCAGGTTTCTGATCATCGTCGTCAGCTTGGATGGCTTCCTATCTGACATCTCCGAAATTGCCGCATGCTGACTCTCCTCTATTCTATCATTACAGCTCTCTCTCTCCCTCATATTTAAAAGATCGATTCTGTTTCCTAGGTGCCGATTCCCTTCTTCACCTCCACCTTAGATCCCATTGTGATAATCTCCTTAAATTACCAACCTCCCATACCCTATTTTATTCCAAGTCTTTTACTATGAAATCTGCAATTCTTTGGAATGAACTTCCTACAGAAGTTCGCCATTTCAAATCTCTATACAGTTTTAAAAATCGTCTAAAAGAGTACTTATTTAATTCAGTATAGTAGTTTATCCTTATCTTTTTTAATATTATGTATATATTTTTGAACACGTTTATGTCTGTACGTATAAATGTGTAAGTATATATTGTTTTTCAATTTATGTATGTATGAACATTAAATAAATTTTATGTAAGTTTATTTTATATTGACTTGTTTTATTATATATTATATCATATTTAATTACATTTAATAAAATTTGCACTGAGACGTTGTCCCCCTTGTCTTGATTATTATTTATAATGTTTTCATTACAATTCTAATGTTTCAAAGGTTGTCTGGTAGAGATTGCTTAAAGCAATAAGACCGCTTTTGCATTATGTGTTTTTCTTTCATTTTTATGTATGTTGTTCTTTCTATATATTTCTTTTATGTGTGTGTGTAAGTATATTCTATTCTATTCTATATTGAACTATTTATAATTAATTGATGGTAAATTATGATGTTGAATACAAAGCTTCCGTCCCTTTCCAGTCTGTTGCATTTTTCTCCTTGTTTTCGAAAATAGTTGTTCGTTATACACACTATTACCAGGAGTACTTTTTTATGGAAAAAGACACAGAAACAAGCGTACGGTTCACCTGATAGTAAAGGACCACTGCTACCCACGACCTCGTCCGGACCCATGACATCAGAGATGCTACAGGTGCGTTGCCGGCTTTTAAGGTGGAGATAAAGGAGCCTTTTTGAAGCTACCCAAGTCATATCGACATGGAAGTTCCAAAACGCCACATGAGATTCCTTTTAAAAAATGTAATATATTGTAGAGGTCCTTCCCTGTTTGTCATAGTTCCATCTCACAATTTTCTGGAGCAGAAAATCTCATTCGAAATAGAGGGTCCAACAATGGTGACAGGCAGTTTCTAGTAAATTTGGATATTTTTTTAAATTTCGTGGTTACGGGAGGCGGTGAGGTACGGCCCGCTCGTTATCTAGCCGGCGATGACAGGTGGCATACATGTTCAAACCTGTTTACGCGACAAAATAACAAACAAATCGTAAACTGAATAATTCGTCCGAATATTCGGTTCGGTAAAGTTTAAACCGAATAGTACTCGGTATTCGGTTCTTCGGTCAAACCACCATTCGGCGCATCTCTAGTATTTACTCTTTTCTTTACTTTTCACCCATATAGAATAATTATCTTTTGGATGCCGCCTTTTTGTTTATTTAGACCTATACCAGGTAATCAATAAAAATCATAGTGAATGTTTGGGCATATGACATCTACGGAATATTGATGTTATATTGGTGCTTGGTATTTTTATTGGTAGGACCTAAGCAAAATGTATAGAAAATTGGAAATGTAAGCCAAAAAATGATTGTGGGTGGGTGGGATCAGCATTGCCAGATTTTTTCTCAGTGAAAAACGGAGTTGAGTCAACACGCAAATGCCTCCAGAATTCGGTAGAAAGCGGAGAACAGAGCGTCTTAACACTAGCTTCCCTCTGCCTGCCTTGCTGTGCGCGGGATACAGCGTGAAGCTGTTATTTAAAATTTGTGTAAAGCAAACAAATATTACAACGTATAGCAAATAAAAAACCAAAACACACAAACGCCTAGAGTAAAACTAAAGAGGCTCAAGTTATTTTAATATAAACGGCAACTTAGTATAAAGGGTCATCAACATTCCACTCCTCCCCAACCCTAAGGGACAATGATAAATTAACAATATTATTGAACAGCAACACGTCCCGCGAAAATTAAATTAGTCAAACACCTTTTTACTGCTTTCTAGTTTACGTTGCTATGAATTATAGAAAATCTGTCACCATTTTGACACGTGGCTTGGTAGAACGCCGCCTTCTTTCACATTAACTGGTGAAGGAATTATTATTCATTATTTGCCATTTGGTCGCTCTCTTATTGCTTTTTGTGGCATTTTGCATTTGCTAAACATTAATGTACGGTCGCGGTTTGCTCAGTGCGACTCCAAGTGCCTATGGTTAAGTATTTCTTGGTATTCTCCGTGTGCAGGACGCGACGGCTCCATAGGTATGGAGGCGTGAATAGTCTCATGCCCGCAATCCCTCGGCCGTGGTCCTCGCGATTGTTTATTGTTTTATTTGGTGTGAAGCTTTGCACTTTCAATTCACACTTCATGGTCATATATTTTATTTATATTTTTAATATTTTGGATGGATGGTTAAGTTAATAAGTTCTCAAATTAATAATGATATTATAATAATTTAACAAGTATCGAAGATACTGGAGGAAGGTCACGTAAAAAACATGAGGATCCCCCGGAGGGCATGTATGAAGAGGTTGATGACAGTGGACGAGGCGAAAGAGGTATGTAGAGACCATGCCATAGTGTTTCTAAATGGTTAGTCTTATTGGAAAAACTTATTTAAAATATTATAATTTTAATTTTAAATAAAATAAAAGATTAGACTATAATAAGTATAATATATTATACCTCCATTTATAAGGTTATTTCAAATAATTGACATTTCCTTTTCTTAAAAAAAAACCTAAATCGTTTCGAATGGACCCGTTGTTGGCCAACATCGGATTAAATGCTTTTTACACTTATTTCTTTACATTTCGATCGTACTTCGTATCTCGAGGCACTTTAGGACTTAAGGGGAGGTAACAATGGGAACAGTTTGTTCCCTTGGCTGTTCAACTTTGACTGGTTCAGGTTGTTTAGCTGGACCTGTCTTGGTTATGGGGATAATTCTTTCTCCAGAGTTGGGTGGTGGTCGCTTAGGTGCGGTAATAGTGAGGACTCCATCAGAGGACAATGAGCTGACAAGGTCGGTGATTTCGTATCCAGTGGGTAGAATATATCTGCGGGTGAACTGGCGGGATATGAACCCGTGCTCGTCTTGTTTCTCTTCGTGCTTGCCCTCGACTAATACAGAGTT
>DWNA01001997.1:0-12875 GCA_018249835.1 Heliconius besckei
GGTAGGCTAAGTTCCCGCTAGGCATTGCGTGGCTGAACTCAACGCCGCGCTTTGCCTCGACACCAGGGCGTAGAAATAAAAATATAAATTTAAATATTTGTATTTTTAAATAAATAAAATCGCGTTATATTTGTTCATACTTTTAAAAACATTGTTTTTGTATTTCTTTAAAAAGTTTTTACAAGTTTTACCTTGTTATTGCTCTCTATAATGAGATTTTTAAGCACATAAGAGAAATTTACCAGTTCAAGTTCATTATATAGATATACATACTCGTATAAAACTCCTGAAACTCCCTTAATAACACAAGCAATATAAAATAAAGGCATTGTCGCACTTCAGCATTAACTTTGTACTCAACAAAAGGAACAATATTGCGGCGTGCTCACGCACGACTGGAAATGCAAGAGTACACTGTTGAAGCCAAGAATCTCCTAAGAATAAGGGGTCTTTATGTTCAATAATATAATGGTGTAGGTATTTCAAATTTAAAAGTATTTAAATATAAGGTTGTGAATTAGTGGGGCGTTGAGTTCCGCCATTCGATACTGAAAATATCAAAAAGTTACAGACGCGTGGGGAAGGAAGTATACTAAAATTAGGTTCCCTCTGCCTTCCTCGCTGTTTGTGAGATACAGCGTGAAGCTAAAAATGTCAGGGGGAATATATTTTACTCATAAAGCAACAATAAAAAATAATTAAAACTAAAGATAGGTATATATTTAAATCTTTCAAATAATCTTAAAGTTTGAACTAGTAAATTCTATATAAATAAGACTATTATCTTATTAAATGTAATTAATATTAATATGTGCCAACCCTTGCAAATTGTAAGTTATTAGTCAGGTACATTGTTAGCCTCAAATTTTCCTATCATTAATTTCATTTGGCCAATCGCGGCGCAGGGACGTAAACGCCACATATTGTGGGCTCGATTCCCACTAGAGCAAAGTTAAACATTTAATATTTTTATTTCTTCGCTCTGGTAATGAGGGAAAACGCGGTGTTGAGTTCCGCCACCCAACACGTAATGCTTCCAGTATACTGCGGAAAGTGCACCTAGTGTGCACCTACCTTAATACCTACTAGGTTTCCCATGTTCCCTCTGCTTACCAGTTATGTGCAGGATACAGCCTAAGCTAAAAATCATTTCGTATAATTCCCTCATATTGTCAAATAGTTACTAATTAAATAAAGCTGAAGAATTTGTTTGGTTGAGACTGCTAATCTCAGAAACTAAAAATTTTAAAAAAAGATCTGTAACGTATACGTTAATCGGTTCTATGCAACCCACCATACCTACGGCGAGAGTTACCTCATATAATATGACAGAGAGTTACTTAGAATGTGTAATTTCTATTTGACCAGGCCTATACAGGAGTACAACTTAATTTAATTTTCAAACCAAATGAAAAAGCACCTTGAACACAAAACTTAACGCTAACTTAATTAAAATCAATTATTAAGATTTTCATCTACACCTACCTCCTGCCCACGTTACACAGGTATTAGGCAGGTGGTGGTGTCGATGGCATTTCTACAATATTCTCTAGTTTTGTATAACACTTCATAGGAAGTCATTGTGCCCGTGCAATTAGAGTGGGGCGGTTTCAACCGCGTGTACAAATTTAATGGCCTGTATTATTGTTTTTTAAACGACGGCTAGGGGTTGGGGGTTGTGGGTGGAGGGGGAGGGTATTCGATAACAGTTTGATCGGGTGAATTTTGTACTATATGTTATATTGTAGAGGTAGATATATGTTTTTGCTTCATGCTGTATCCCGCACACAATGTTAAGACACTCCGTTCCCCACTTTTTGGAGGCCATGCGTGTTGAGTGACAGAAATCAACCCCGCGTTTTGCCTTGACACCAGAGCGAAGAAATAGAAATATAAACGTAAATAAATATTTCACTTCTTCGAGTGCCTTCCTCGATGCATCAATCACTCACTCTAAACTAAATCACCATTTTATTACAATAAAACATAATAGATAAATTCTCATCCACTACATACAATAGTTTACAAATATAAAATAACAATCAAATAACCCTCAACGATATATTTTAGGTTTTTTCATGAAAAAAAAAACCGAACAAAAGCTCAAAATAATGAAACACAATCCCATAAAGAGCGTACACCCTCACAAAAGTATTTCATTAAAATAATACGTCATTATTATTCCATACAAACATACAGGCCATTTTGAATCTCATTACGAGAGCGAGATAGCTACAGTTTATTTATGATTTAACAAAAGTTAGAAAGAGATGGATATTGTTTTATTCATTCGGTCTTTTATTTAGCATTTAAGTTATAGAGACAGCTGGTTTTATTTAATGTTATGAGTTTATTTATTTTAATCTTTTCATTTTAAATATGTAGGCGTGTGTTCAAAAGTTTTTGAGTTCTGTTGTTTATTTTTTTGTATTATTTCATTATAAATGAACTTTTATATGTATTTTGTATTTTAAAAGCTGGTACATTGAATGAGCCTTTTTGTAATGTGTATGTAGAGACAGTTATATATTATGATATTTGTAGTTGTCGTGCGTGAATAAGTATTTTATGTAAATTTAAAGAAATATGTAAATAAAAAATTAAAATATGGTTGTTATTTAAATTTTACGTACCTACCGAGTGGGTATAATATGTGAGTCAGTGGACACTAACCATGTTGAAGTCCGCTCAAGAACTTTAAGTAAATGAGTAACACTTTGAAATATCAATAAGAATGCAAGCAGCTTTTTTACATTTAGCTTTAAGTAGTGAAATGATCTAACCACCACGACCACGCCAGTTATGGGCGTGGGTAAAAACTCACAAAAAATAGAATCTAAAATATTCTTAAATTACTTTGCAAAAAATAATATATCATCAAGCTTCAAATATCAGTTATTTAATGACACTTAAAGTTATAAATGTCTCTACATTTCCTAAAGTTCATTCATGCGTAGAGCCGTAGGACACGATGTGATAACAATAGGATATTTCAAATAACTCTTGCTCAGTGCTCTCCGCTCTCTGCTTTACGTCGTGTGTTAAATACAGTCGCCTAATTTAATTTACTGCTTTATAACTTGTGTAGGGCTGTCGCGAAAAAATGCTTCTTTTTATTAATAATACTTTTTAGTAATTTGGTTTTTTATCAGTAACTAGTGAGTTAAATTATACAATATTTTACACAAATTTTAGATTGTGTTATTTTGATGTATAAGCTATATTAAATACGTTCAGTAAATTTTCCGTGAAAGTGGAACTAACATCCATCTTTATAAACTTTCACATTTAATAAGATTCGTAAGATTCACTTGCAAGTGAATAGTTTTATATACTAGGCAAGATTTTTGAAATATATTAAGCAGCAATATTTTAGGTCACGATTAAAGCTAAAATACTAAAATCTGATTTATTATAGATAATGAACATATGTAGTTAAAAATTATATTTTTGTAAAGATGTCAGTCAATGTATATAAAGTTTATAATTAATAAGAAGTCAACTATTTCCAATTACACTAAGAAAACTTGATACAAGAAACAGTTTTAACTTTAAATCAATTTAAAATTTTAAAAATTAACCAACCACGTAAAATTTTATAATAAAAATAGCAATATATTTTAATTCAAACAGTGACAGCCCTACGCTAGCCACCGTATGATTGCATTGCAATAGAATACTAATTCCTTGCCAACTAAAATCGCTCACACTAATTTGAACTTTAACCCTACAATTATAAAACTTAATTCACAATACATACACAAATAATAGAGTCGCCATACAATCGGTTTTATTGTTACCACCCGTTGGTTCAAAGCTCTACATTTCACAAATTTACAGTTAAATTTGAACCTTGGTTAATTAATATAGGGTTTAAATTGCCTTTGAATTGGAATAGTAGTAAATAATAGGTGTCGCGAACAATTGGTGGGCAGAAGGGTGGCACTGTCAGTATCGCTAATCACTCGACAGTAGAGAATGAACGTATCGAGGGTAGCGATGTTTATTAAATTTTCTTTATTGGATTTTGTTATACTTATAACTAATTGTAGTTTTAATATGGAGTTTATTGGATATAAATGCTTTATTTGATGTTGCGATTAAAATTTTTTAAGTGCCATTTCGTCTTTTGAAGGTATATACTGTATATATTTCATTTTATTAGATTTGTTAGTAGCCGTCATAGCATTCATTTCCATTTCTCCGGTAAAAAGACAAAGCGCGGCGTTAAGTTTCGATAATCAGCACCCAATGTTTGGCGTTGGGGTGAGTTTCGCCACTCAACAAGCATTTCTCGAGAATTTGGCGGAAAATGGAGAACGAAAGTGTCCTAATGCGAACGAAATACTAGCACTTGCCTACTGCGTGCGGGATACAGCGTGAAGCTGGTTTTTACCCTACTAGCTACTGTAAAAAATAATAAATTCATAAATAAACTAATAAAAACTACTAGCTACTGTAAAAACTAATAAATTCTCAAAATCTACACTATATAGAAATTAAAATGCTTGGCTTTTCAAAGGAATATACGAGTATATAGCCGTGATGGCGGTCAACTTTGAATGAAAAACAGTTTTATTTTCTTTTCTGTTTAATTCTGGGTACGAAATGTATTTTTTGTCTTACGACCCACAAAGGGTTTGGTACAAAGGGGCCGGCTGCATATTTGGGAAAACTATGTTTTTGACAAATCATAGCCGATAAAGTGCACGTGTACGAAATGTATGGATATTTCTGGACACGTATAAATCCTGTAATATACCTACTTAAAAATTTAGACTTAATATATTTTTTAGATTGTTTTCCTTAAATAAGTAATTAAAAGAACAAATTTTCTACCAAAAATATATACCTACCTATTAATCTTTTATCATAACTTACATCTAGTCTGGCAAGTGTCTCAGGTAAAAACTTTATATATATATATATATGTATTATATCTATATTATTTTCTTAGTTCGACAGATGAACTCAATATACTTATTCCTAAAACTATCATCATTAAATAATAAATATAATTACCAATATTTCCTTTAAAAATACATCAACTGAAAAACACGACAACTCCTATTTCTTGAACAACTACAGTCAAAAAAATTAAGCTCAAAAATTTAAATTTAAAAAATTCACTAAAAAAGCTAAAACAAAATAAATATTTCATACGTACAAAAACAAAGTTTTTCACAAACGGTCGGTTGTAACGCACAGCGACTGGCCGCTAATTACCGCGCTCGCCCATTCAGTTATTATATAACTTAATTAAGAGATTTTACTGTACTTTAGCTTTTCGTTTCGTTTCCGCTGAAATGGTGCTGTTTTTTTTCTTTTTTTTTTGTTTTTGTTTTTGTCGTGTCTAAATTTTTTGGGGTGATATATTTTAGAAAACAATTTTGGGGCTTATGAGCGATTTTATGTGGTTCTTGGCATTTGCATGCAGGGTAGGGTAGGCTGAGGTTCTATAAATATTTTCTGAATTCATACAAAGTAAAAGACAATTAAGACATTTATATTTTTGTATCAATCTTTACGCAAAAATAAAGATATTAGATAAATTTAGTTTATCTTTGTTTTCCTTCATTGTTCCAGATGGGAATTAAACCCAATTAAACAACCATACAGCTCAATTATTTATAAAACTTTAATAACTTGTAAGTGTAAAATATTTTTTAACAATATTTTAATGATTTCAGGTGTACGTGATTTCTCAAACAAAAACAAACAGACAAACATAAATATCTAAACAACAAGCAGAAATTGAAATTGTATGCATATATATAAATAAACATTTTACCCTTTTATAAAATGCACTGAAAGCGCAAAACAACTAAAACAATATAACCAATACGCACTATACATAAATCTGCAATAGTTTTCTAAACATTTCCCGGTTTTCATGAAAAGAAAAGTTGATTTGAAATAGTCCAGTTTCCTATTGAAATCTAACCTACCATAAACTAACTAACTTGTTAGTATTTGTTTTACTGTATCGTTGACTGACTCGGGCCGAACCTACTGGGTACCTTCATGCTATTTCCAGCATAGGCCGAGGGGAACCTAGTGTTAAGACACTCCTTTCCCTACACATCGCCCTATTTTTAGGACATTGTGAGTTGAGTACTGGAATTCAATGTCTTGTTGCCAGAACGAGGAAATTAAAATAGTTAATTCCCTTGAGTAGGAATCGAATTTACAATCGTCGTGTTTACATTCAGAAGCTGAGCCGCCACACCACTACGGCTTTAATGTTATTTATTAGAAAAACATACACACTTAATGTTCAAGTACCTTTTAATTATTAGCACTTTAGATAAATTCAATGTCAGGTACTTATTTATAATAACTTTGTTTTTTATTTCCCATATAATGGGAAAAAGGTAATTATATTAGTATTATATTTCAAGCTGCGTTTGTAGAGTGAATAAAATGTTTTTAATATTTAACGCGAATAATGATTATGGGCTTGATTATAATTAAAAATTAATATACGGACGAGTTTCTAATTTAAGATAGAAGTTATCGTAAAAGTAAAAGATGATAAGCTAGTGAGGCTGTCATGGCGTAGGAGTACAAGAGAGTGACTGTAAACTTCTTAAACAGGCTTTTAAGGAAATATTTGTAAATGCTTGGCATTTTGCCAAATAGGCTGTGGGTGTAAGCTTAGAGTGTGTAAAGTTGACTCTACATTACAATATTTTAAAGAGACTATAGTAGTGATACTATACTACTATCAAACTCACTATCAAACTGAATAATGAAGAAAATGAAGACTGAATGAGGAAAATTGCTTAAACAAATCGAAGTTTACCTGTAACAGAGATAAGACAGGCAAAGTTGCGAAAAAACATAAGAACCCTGTCGCAAGCATGTATAAAGAGCTTGATGACAGTGGACGAGGCGACAGAAATGTACAAGATATAGCCGGAAATTTAAAAAAAAAACCTTTTAAAACGTTTATTGATGTTCCATTCCAACCCAATAAACCAATAATCATCATCGATATCATAAAATTCTTAATCAAAATCGATTTAAGCAAAAGCTTGTAAACACTCGGCATTCCGCCAAATGTAGGCGCAGGGTGTGCAGGGTCTACAATACCGTAGTACTATAGAGACTGTGATAAATAATGTGAACAAAGCTGTGAGACAATAACATTGGCGTGGCGCCATCGCTGTGTATGATGTCGGTGTTCGTATTGTTGGGCCTGTTGCGGCACTGTTGGCGGCTGGTTTGAGATCATTTTCCGTTGTATTTTTTGGTAATAAGAACAAATCTATTCTACTACTATTATTATAAATATGTTATATGTTACTATTATTATAATGTGTTAGTTCCGTTTTCATGCAAAAACTACTGAACGAATTTAGATGAAACTTTACTGTAATATAGCTTATATATGAGAAATAACACCTACCTATGCTACAATTTATTGAAAGATTTTGTATAATTTGATTTTTAATGCAGATTCAAATTCTTTTATATAAAGAATATTAAATTTTTAACATATTGTTGAACCAACCAAAAAGATAAAAGAGGAGCTCATCTGCCTTTCAATAGAAATAATAATATAATGTAAGATTTTATAGAAGTCTGATAGATAAACCGCGACTATGAAGTCGAGCAATCGGCACAGAATATTTCTTAAATGAAACTTCACGGTTTTTCCCTGTAGGCAAAGGGACTAGTATAAAGACACTCCGTTTCCCACTTTCGGTCCAATTTCCGAGATATTGCAAGTTGGCTGGCGTAACTCAACGCCACATTTCGTCTACCACAGCAGGAAAATGAATTAAACATACTTCCGAGTCGAAAACAAACCCACAACCGTCCCACTACGCCACAATGGCTTTTCCGAAATAAATATGTAAAATATTTTTTTAAAATACGCATCTATCAAACGCAGTGCATAAAGCTTTTTTATTCCTGTCATAACAATCGGATGATATGCCATATCTGACATTTATGGGATTCATTTTATATTAACACTCTGTACAAAGAGTTTAAAAATATATTTAATATTATATTTTTTAGTCCATATAAAGTAATAAAAAGTAAAATTAATGATAAGACAAAAATTTTCGAAGATGCTCGTGTTAAATATTTATTAATAATATTTTACGGGAATTTAAAAAGGTCGGGAAAGATAATAAAATTGCTGAATTTGCCCAGTTCATTTAGTTAGTTATACCTCAAATGTTCTTATTTATTAAATGTTAAATTGCATTTCGTGGGTTATAAATATAAGTGAACGGACTCTCTGTATTTTTTACCGTTGTTTTTATTTTGTTATTTTTTTTGTCATGTAACCAGAATAAAACTATAAAGTACAAATTAGAATTATGCTGAAATTATAAAGTTAGAATAAAATTACCCTAGTGCTGGGACACTCTTCACGCAATTTTCAAAATATTGTGTATTGAGTGGCGGGACTCAACGCCGCGCTTTTCTTTCGATAATCCGAGTTGGAATCCGAACTCACTACCATCGTACTTACAGTGCCTGTTTACATTAAAATCGCTCTACGCTAGTAAAATAAAAACGACAACATATTTTCATTTACATCGGTATCGAATGCGGGATGAAATCGATATTGAAACGTATTACCTAATGTTGTAACTGTGCTGTAGGGGAAAGCTAGTGGTGTACTAGCGATAGGCTATTAAATTTACGAACTGGTCACAAATTAATGGTAATATTCGTCGAATTATAAAATAAACTAGCTTTTTGAGGCCAGTCGTGGCGTAGGGGACAAATGTGTGACTGCAAGAACAACTGGATGTGGGTTCGATTCCTACTCGCGGAAATGAAATATTTGAATTTAAATTTTTTCACTCAGGTGTCGAGGCAAACCCTGGAATTGATGTCCACCACTCAATACGAGGCAGGCAGAGGGAACCTGGGAACACCACTACTTCCCCCACTTTCTGTCGAATTCTGAGTCATTATGTGTTGACTGGCGAAACTCAACGCTGCGCTTCGACTCATTACCAAAGCGAGAAAATGAAAATATAAAATCGAATCTACAACTACATTCACAAATTAACTTTTTCGTAAACCAAAATCAAATTTTCGACCTCCGCTTACCAAAGTTAACCACTATACCACAAGTCCACTCATCGAATGCACTTGAATAGATTCTATGTAATTAAACTGTATAGGTTACCCGCTACCTACTAGGTATCGACCACTCGCGCCCCTTGAGTTACGTAAATGTTAGTTAGCCCTTGCCTCGCCACTGGTTGTAATTTCGTTTATTGAAGCGTTTGAATTTACATTCGATTAAGGGCTTTTTAATTTTAAAGTTTCACTTATTTTTTTATTTTTTTGATTTAAATTTTTAAATTATTTTAGTAGTTAAGTAACTATAATAATTTTTATGTATAATTTTCTAAAGTGATATGAAGGTGAAGCGCTATAAGCACTGTCTGTAAACTTGATGGTTGTGAGTCGACCCACTCGGGAACATTTATCATTTTCATTTTCTCTGGCAATGCGTGGAAAACAGAGTGACTTAACAATAGGTTCAAGGTTCAATGTCTAAAATATTTATATGAAAACTACATTTTCCCACAAGAAAAATTAGAACTCACTACCACTATACCATGATAGCGTCTAACAAATTAAATATAAATAGTCTTTAACTTGATTTGACGTGCTATTAGCAATCAAAAGTACCTACTTACTACCTCAAAGATCACGTATTCATTCCCGGTTGATGTAAAAATTTTATTTACACACATACAACTAAGCTAATATGGTGTAATGAGTACAAGTTGACGCACAATAAACTTTTATGACTGTGTAGCACTAAACGCTTCTCATCTAATGAATGGTAGAAAATTATTTTCCACCGCGTCTATTCGTTCAAGTGATTTTGTACTGCCATTTATCTTTATGCCAATGAATATCTTATTCTAGTTATGGAACAAACTCAATATTACATGTAAGTTGTTTGTTTAATAATAATAGTTTTAATTAAAATGGAACTCAACGCCGTGCTTTTACCAGTACGAGGAAATGAAAATTTGAAATAGTTATTTTGATTTCATAATTAATTTTTACTTGTCTATAAAAATTATGTAGGGTATCATGTTGTGAAAAATAAACCTTATTTTAAACTGTTTTTCTATATAAACTTTAATTCCAAAATCCAAACAAAGTGTTTGAATACTATATTAAATTTTCCTCGCTCTGGTAGCACGAAAAACCGCGGCATTGAGTTCCGCCTCTAAAAACGCAATGTCTTGAAAATAGGGCTGAAAGCGAGTAACGAATTTCTGTAACACTATGTGCCTAATGCGAAAAGCCCAAGACCGGGCTGGTTGGCGCTTGATGAGGGAGGCCTACGTTCAGCAGTGGACGGCGATAGGCTGATCAAAATGTGCCTAATTCCTATTGAATATTAATAAAGAATTATTTTAACAACCGCCTCATTTAACTTTGGTACTAATTCGCTGTTTATAATATTATTTTTACAGACTTAGAAAAAGAGTTTAAGTTTTGAGTTTAGTTCATATAAATACGAAAAAATGTTTTAGAACACTAAAATTTAAGGACTAAGGGCAAATCCACACTGTCAACAAAAAAATATAATCAAAACATAATATTATCTGCAGCGTCTCAACATCGACATCTCCTTTGACATATCACTTCAAAACGTCAAAGAAATGTGAACTGAATTCGGTATCTTAACATCGTGCTTTCTCTTTCTAGCCTGTAAGTCTCTCTCACAATTTCGATACCATTTATATTTGAAGTGGCACTTGTAGTTGTGTTGCTGTCTCGCTCGCACTCGTGTCTTCCATCCTTGTCCACTCGAGGTCAGGGATGCAACCTGAATTTTCATTGTATAAACGTTTTCAACAGACCGGGCACGAAGGGTTGCTCGCTTTTTTAAAACTTTTACGTTTTTTCCCTCGTTTTTTATTTTCTAATGAAATACTATATTTTTATTTCCATTTATGTTGCTTTTGTATAGATCGTTTACTGTGGTTTGCTGGTACTCGACGGTTATATCTGTTTTACTTATTTTTCATGCTTTTTACGTGTGCAATGGAGTTTATCAAGTCGTTTATATAGTTATTAAAAAAAATTTCTTTGGGAAACTAAATCGTACAAGCCTGCTTGCTAGCCATTGCGTGTTGAGTGGTGTAAACTGCGTATTGCTTTGTTACCAGAGTGACAAAATTATAATATTAAATTTCCCCGAGCGGGAATCGAACCCAAAACCGACTTGTTGACACCCACACGCTTCTGCCACTGCACCACGACGGCCTATGATAGATAGCATGACGTGTCTACTATGTTCAAATCCAATAAAATCTAAATACCCTTATTAATTATTTTTATAATTTCCTCAATTAGATACCAACCAACTATACAACCTATACAACTAAAACCGAGTACAAAATAAAAAACAAATCTCAATAGTTCATCACTTACAAAACTTGAATGGGTCCTTCAAATAAAATAACCTGGCCATTGATACTAACAAATAATAGCAAAAAGAAAACACTCCTCGCATTTTTTTTTCCATACAAGCACAAGGAAAAATATAGAATTACGTTCGAGAACCTCAAATAATGAGCTCTCCGTATAACAAGTTGTACTTTTGAAGGAAAGCACAGGCATTATACTGACCGACGATTATTGAAACCTTTTGCTAAAAAAGCTCAATTGCTGTCCTGTTAACATCCCTGTTAACATCTTTACCGTTTATCAATTGAAAAATAACTTTATATCCACGAAATACGATTCAAAATCACTTTGAAATTACAGAATGATCTTTTACGATGACTCTATCATTTAATATTGAACTCTACATATCTAATTTTAGGGTTTGTTTTCGTTAGTTTAAGTTTTAAGGGCTCTTCAGTTTAGGGGTAATGGTTGAGTAATCGACAGAGGCCGTAGGGCCCGCAGAGTGTATTTGATATGTTGACGTCAAATTGGTCCGGATAACCGATAGATAGGCTTGTCTTAACAGGTAATCGACACTTACTGAGTGCGTGGACTGTAGTGCAATGTAGAGCTTTGATGCCCTGTCTTTGATTGGTCTGTAGTGTGGGTATTGTAGTGTTAAATCATGGGATTAATTAATAAAGATAATTGTACACTGTAAGTAAAATATTTTCAGTTATTGTGGCAACCAAGCAAAACGCGGCGTTTAGTTCCGTAACTCTATTACATTCGGCAGAAGGTGGGGAATGGAATTGCCTTAATAGGGGATAGTCTGTGTTTGTGCGGGATACAGCGTGAAACTAAAAAAACAATACATGTAGTCAAGCATTTTGACAAATTAAGATTTATTTACATTCCATTAGTATGAATAACTCTTTTGAATAATACTATAAGAGAATTTATACATATGTTTGAAAAAAAATGAGGCTGTCTTAGTCCATTTTTAGATTCGATTCTCACTTTCACAGATGTGCGTGAAAAAGAATATATTTTAAATATACATTTTCTTTTAAATGGGAAATTGAATCCGCATCTATCTTGTACACCAATACAAAGTGTATTGTCTAATAGCTCATAGTTTTAGAGTTCGTTAAAACGAAACTTATTATTAACCTTTTGCTGCTATCCCACATTTAGGAAAAATACTTTTTTAGAAAACTTACAAGAAATTTAAACGCAGCGGGATTTGAACCCGCGCCTCTTGGAAACCATCCAAGAGTTATATATTTTTTTTGATTGTATAAAACAACACTTTAGACAACAAAAAAAATCTAACTTATTATTCAATCAACAATGGGGGAAGTCCCTCCGCATTTTTCCCTTTTCCCATGAAACCGATACACGTAAGGTTTGATTCAAGGTAACGCGATCTCTTCTTAACTTTTATTAAATTTTTCTATCAAACAAAAATATTTTGA
>DWNA01001998.1:0-12873 GCA_018249835.1 Heliconius besckei
AGTTTGCTTAATGCATACATGGCGCGCGCCGATATAGATTTGTATACATTAACAAAAATTAGATGATTTCTATAATTTGATATTCTTCCTTATGAAAATAAATATAATAGTCACTTTTAGCATTTCATCTTGATGGAAATAGTTTACTGTATAACATTCTAAGAAATAATTAAGATGTCACTGATTCCAAATGACCTAGCCTACGAGTGGTATTGTATGACCGACGCGAACGGGCAGATGACTTTGATGATTTTGTAAATTTTTATATATTTTCGAATTAATATAATTTTTTATGTAATTATATGCTGTTTATAATTAATTTATCTCAGTTCGATTATCTACACCGATGTTATGCACTTAAAATATCATAATTTTAATCATTTGGGATAATTATTTAATATAGAAAAATATTTAGTACGCGCGCACGGCAAACTTTAAGTACTTGTTCTAATATTAAGAATTTCCTTTAGTTACTTTTACTTCTTTTGTTCATTTCGGTGACTCAGATATTTTTTCTAATAATAAATCTCCACTATTATTATTTTTGAACTTATTTTAATTATTTAGGCTTATATTCTCGCGGGCGTAGCCGCGTCCGGGCCTACTAGTATAAATTATAAATTATGATATCGACCGGGAAACAGTATAAACAAATATTATTGAAACTTTCCCTGCATACTAGAGTAGGCAGACATCGTTTCAAAACATTTCAGTGAATTTTCGTGACATTGCTAGTTGTGTGGTGGAACTTAACAACAAAGAACAGGAAAAAAATAAAATATAATCATTCCCCCAATTGGGGAACCAATCGACAACCATTGTATTTACATTCCACGCTGTGCCACTGCGCCACTCCGGCCTTACTAGTATAACATTTTGAATAGATGCTATTTATATTGCCAACTTTGACATTCAAAAAGAAGTGGCTTACATTTCTTCATCATCAGACTTTTGAAGCCGCGTGATGCAGGCTATCTCCTAATTTATATAAAATATTTTTCATTTCAGATGGAATACAAGAACGTTTAGTGAGCCAAGTGCTACTCACGTGAGTTCACGACATTTGTTATGGTCTGATGAAAACAAAGATGCAATTTCAACTGGTAATTTAATAATATTACTTTATTTATTTATAACTACATAGGCCGACGACGTCGCGCGTGGCTGTAACGCGACGGTTGTGGGTTCGCTCAACTCGACTTGAGAACTTGAAAACTTCGGCGGAAAGGGGGAACTGGTCTTAACAGTATCTTCCCTCTGCCTACCCTGCTATATGCAGGATACAGCGTAAAACTGATTTCTTTACTATATAGGCATATAGTTTTATAAATTAGTTGTAATTTAATTGTATAAATATTATTATTTAGTAGAACATTCAAAATTTAGAATCATGCATAAATCAACAATTTTTTATTTTGCGTGTGTTGTAGTGTTATTACAATTTATTTTTTATTTATTTTTTTATTTTTTAGATTTTGATTCATTTAATCGAAGTGCTGAAGGAGTTGACTGTCAAAATGCTACATTAAATGATATTACTAAAATAAATCAGACCGAGAGTATCCGAATAGTTGGAGAGCTAAAGCGGTGGATTGGAGGTGGGAAAACATTGAATTGGACTAAGACTCCAAGAAAGAATAAAATTTACTTGGACGAAGAACAAATAACTGGTAATAAATGTTTAAAACCTAAATCAAGATCTATTACTTTTTTTTTTTTCTCATTATTTTTTTAATAGGATTTTTTTTTTAATTTGTTTTAGGTGGACTGTTGGAAACGTATAGGCTTTTTAATAAACTAAACCTAGACAACAGTATCATCGATATACCTACAAATAAAAATGGTAGAAACGTTCGAGATAAATCGCGCCTAAAAAAGTTAAGACGAAACGCACAGACGGACAAAGATATATTTTCGGATAGTCCAATGTATTATGAAAGGTTATATCACAAGCCATTAAGAAAATCTGTAGATGAATTGAATATGGGTGATTTTGGTGAATGGAATGCTTTGCTTCAAGCTTTGCATAGAAGGGACGATACTTTCTATGTAGTGGGTGTTGGAAAAGGAGAACATTTGTTGTTGCCAGCTGTAAAACACAATGTGACTAGACCACCCAAAATGGCGCTGATCTTACCAGCAAGATCTGGTAATGGTAAGTTTCATTTATATTATTATAATTTTGCAAAAAATAAAGTAGTAAGAATAAAAAATTCATTAAAAACCTTTCATTTAATCATTTAATATCCAATATTTACAGATTCTCTACTAAATGGTCACGTGACCCTTATGCAAATTGATTGTTCCGTCGTAAACACAACCCTAGTCAAGCTTAAGTCAACTGCTTTACCAGAAAGCTTAAGAAAAACAAATCATATTGATAACAAACCCACAAATATGAATCCTAAGCCTGAAAATAGAAGTATGAAATTAAAAAATGAATCTAGTCCAGGTGACACAGCGTATAATACAAGTAACAACTTATCCAATGTGGTTAACTACAACAAAGACGATTTACGTGATATAGATATCAATAAGAATGACTTATTCACACAATATTTATTATCTAAATCGCGAAAAGCGAAGCACGACCCAATAAAATTGACAAATGTAGAATTAAGTGAAAACAATAAAATAAAACCAATAATTTAGAGTGTAAATGTAATTAGTATACCTATACAAATATTAACACGAATTTTCTGTTTGTGTTGCTAAGTATGGTAATACCATTTCACAATAACCAATATACAGTGGTAAATGTAATATTATTAGTATGCAATTGCTTAAAAAATACGTTTTATATATGTTATACGTTTCCTAACTTTGTGATCATTCATTTAAGGTTAACAATGATTAAAAATTCAGTGTAGGTAAATAATTTTATATTAATAATTATTGAATTTAAATGATATATTTCTTATTTATGTAATAAATGTTAAGGATAAATATATAATATTCCTTATAATTTATAATCAAATTTTGATTATACATATTTATTATTATGATATGACATGACATTATAATTTTTAAACATAACATATACTTACATAGATCTCATAATAATTATTTATTTAAACTAATATATCTACAATAAGATATTTACGGCGGCAATAATTCATAAGACATATTTAGTACTTTACTATTATATCTTATGTCAATTTAAATACAGTTCGCGAGGCGTAAGCTCATCACCAAAGTAGAGCCGGAAAAATCTTTTTATTAATAGTAAATTTATTTATACGAACTTTTTCTTTGACTACTTTTGCTACCAGTACGAGAAGTGAAGTTACATTACTAAGGAACGCGTCGCGCTTCATACCGATAGCCAAAAAGCAGTATTAACTGATTTTAACTAAGCAAGGAATGCACAATTTAAGCTGTTTCCCACCAACACTATCTGTATTCACTCCTACAAATGCAAAACTCAGCTTAAGCCTCGCGGACTGTACAAGGAAATGAAGATAGTTGATAATATTATCAATATTCTTTTTTATAAATTTAGGTAAAATAATATTTTATACATTTATATGATATATTTTAAGAAAAACAATAGTTACATGCCAACCTAAACAGATATATAAGGTAAATTATAAATTATAATTTACAAATTAATGTATGTTCGATGGCTGTTTTGTTTTGTGTTGATTTTTTAAAAATAAATGTTATATAATAAAAAACTACAGTACGGTCGACGAGCCCTGGCTGCCCTCGAGGTGGCTGCGCAGATATTGGGCGCAGTCTTAGAATTTTTCTTACTTTCGATTTCTTTCTTTCAGTTTGAAGTTTACAAAGTATAACTTCAGGGGCCCCGATTCGTCGATCATACTGTACTGTGTTGCATAAATATTTTTATCAATTAGATTTTTGTTATTGTTTTGTTTAAAGTTTTGTATTATATTTTGTAATATATTACACCTACATTATCGTAATATTCGTATTTTAATTACACAATTAAATATGTTGTTACTTAATTTATCTTTAGTTAATACAATGAAAATTGGTTTATTTATATATTCTATATTTGTTTTATTTCTTAATCGCAAGAGTAGTTTTTTTTAGCTTTAGTTCATATATTATCCGAGTTCAATGATTTGAGGAGCCCCTCTTTTTAATGACCTACTAAGGTTTCTCACTCATTTTACTTCGAATCTGTTAAAAGTTTATTATTTAGACATAAATGTGTGTAAATCTGTAAGGGCTTCCGTTTTCGTTTCCGCTATTAAGTCAATGAACTCTGAAAGTTAAATTGGTGGGTATTCTAACAGAATCTGATCTTTACATATCTAATTATTTCGTTAACATACCCCCACATAAATATGAGAATGATTCATTACTTTTCCAACGCCTCTCTTACAATAAATTGAAAATGTTAGTCATTTGTGCTCAACTGGCATGCTAGGAAAAGCTATTAATAACTAAAAAATCGAACTGAAATGATAAAATTAGGAAAAGAGAAATAAAAAATAAGTTCCTTGTCTACTACTACTGAAATTAATTTTACGTCTATATGTAAATTTCATTTTAGTCGCACCCTCACAACCTTATATCAAATTATTACTATTATCTTACGTTTAAAATCCATCTCATATTCTCATAGATATGGGATGGTATTGCCCTACTTGCAACTTACATTCATATGTGAGTTGCAAATCTGGCAATACCTACCAAATCAAATATTTGAGATTGACATTTGACATTGACAGTTATTGAATAAAAATCTTAACCTTTAAATATATTACTTTTATTTTCTTGTACTGATTTCAGCTATAAAGATCAGATGTTTTAGTTTTAACGCTGTTGTGTAATTATGTTCATTTTAATCTAAGTGAAATAAGCCTTAGCTGTTTTTCCTTTATACTATGAAAAGAACAGTTGGATTATTTAAAACTAGATAAATATTAATAAAAAATGAACTCTTTGCGTTTATTTAAATCACCACGGATATTTTCTTTATGTAGACTTGGTTCTATGAGATATATATCTCAGAATCATTTAAAAATTCAAGAAACTGAAGACAAATGGAGAAGTAAAGATGGTTTATCAGAAAAATGGAAGCTAATATATAAAGCACCGATGGGTGACATTCTTAACTATGCTGTGGTGTACTTAACTTGTTCAACTGCCATAGTATCTGCTAGTGCTTTGTATTATGCAGCTTTTGTCTTTGATGTTACTACAATGAATGACCCTATTTTATTTGGTCCAGAAGTAGTTGTTGCTAATAATGTTACTGAATGCCTTATATATGTTGGTGGATTTATATTATTTCATACAGCAGTCAAAATATTAATTTCTAAATTTGTTATACGTTTATACAACTATAATGATGAATATATGGCAATTTTTCGAGGAAATTGGTTCAATTCAAATGTCAAACACAAATTTCACTTGCAAGAGTTCAAAAAGTTAAACCCAACCTTTGTTGTGTCCTGGGGAGATGCAAGATTTAGACTTGGAAAAAAACATGGCATTTTGTTAAGAAATTATTTTAAAACACCTGAATACTTAAACTATTTACTGTATAAACGAAAATCTCAACATTAAAAGTTGTACATATGTAAATTAATAATATTTAAGATGTTGAATGATAAATAAATAGAAAATTATACATTAAATACTACTTTTTATTAACCTAATATTCCTGAGTTTTAAATTAAAATCCTCCTGAAAAAGCATTATTCCATTTATGCCTAGAATCCCTTTTTATTGTTGTGGAATCCATTTTTCTTGGATCTTCTTCAAATTTTTCTAAAGCTTCAATTTGTCTTTGTCCAGGTTCTAAAGTCTTTGTTACCAAACATTGCCCATTTTCTTTCAGAATGGTATATTTAACATCCACCACTGTAGGTTCTCCATAAGGAAAAGTTATGGGTACTATTTTAACTAAATGCTTTATTTTCCATAATTTAGCATTCATTTCTGGTATGTTCTTTACTATTGCTACTCTATTCTGAAAAATATATATAATAAAGCATAGGAAACAAGTAATAACATTAAGGTAAATAATAGTATAAAAAATTTAAAAATACTTCTTCATTTAATTTAAGTTCAGCTAGTACTTTCTTTTCCCACCATGGATGATGTTTAGCTGTCTTAATTTGCTCAACCCTAAATAGTTTTGAGGGTGTGCATTCAGGTTCTTTTTCATCTGGTCTCCTATAAGGCAAAAATAGTAATGTAAATTAATTTAACATAACAAATTTTGTAAACATTTTTGATTCTTAATGTTTAGTTTTTGGATTAATTAGAAGTAATTGTATTTATTTATATATAAACAACCGGAAATTATATAAACAACCTAGGATAGTAAGTTATTCCTCCTGGATATTTAATTCCTCCTGGATGTTTATACGATTTCCAACGGACTGATAATGTTAAAGGAGTAACAGATTTTAGGAGTTTGGTATTCATTTTTGTATATTAAAGTACTTTTCAGGTTATGTTTAATCTGACAAATTTATAATGACAAAACTGACATATTAAAAAAATTACTACAGATAAGTAAATATATGGTAATAAAATATTATAGAAATATATCAATAATAAAATTGTTAATGTATATAGGAGAAGAAAATATAGTAGAATATGATGTTAACCGAAAAATGAGTCAGTTTTTCAACACTGATAATGTGAAGGTAAAGATAGATATTCGTTAGATGGAAGTATTTTGCGTATGTGCAGGGCCAGATTTGGACATGCGGTGGCCGCCGGTGCAGCGATCAAGGAGAAGATACAAGAGCAACTGTTGAGTTTCTTGTCAGCTCATGTCTATAGAAATGGTTTTCGAACCGATTGTAGATTTATGTTTATTCGACGATTTAAAGAATTAAAAGAATATTTTGAATTTGTTCGAAACGGCGGGAAGCAAAAAGCTATGTGAAATGTAACTTTCTCTTTAAGTGTGAATCATTATTATACCGGCTAAGTGGCTACTTTTGTATCTTTTTTAATAAGCTAGCTATAAATAATAGCTTATCTTATAGGTGTACCGTACCACTCGGTAAGTTTACTTTTGTACTTACTTCTTAAATTCTATATAACGTATCTGTAGTATTAGTAATCTGTACTTTACAATATTACATGAATATTGTTTGTTGAATTTGAATTTTGAAATTTTAAACGTCAGAAACGTTTCTTCTTTTTGGCTAAACAATACACCATTTCTGTTCCTACACCATTTTTGTAATGTTTTATATTAGATAATAGAAGAATAAGACTACTATAAACTTAATGAAGAAAGTACGATTTGAGTCTCCCATCAAAACCTTTAAATTTAAAAGAATGGAAGATTTAGAATGCCACTCTCCTCGTCCGCTTATCGAGAGACAAGCTAACTTAACACCAAATATAGACTTTTTTCATTATAAATCAGTGCCATATACAAATGATCCTGTTCAAATTTATGAATGTAGTAACTCATCACCATGTCCTAGGGTAAGTAAAACACATTTATCAACTATATCAAACGACAATAAATGGTCACCGTCTAATGAGTTGGAGCTTAGCACACTTGACTGTGCAAATACTAACACTCCATTAAGGAAACAAAACTTAACAGCATATGCAGATCGTAGTGTTTATTTACAATCTTGCAAAGGTCAATCACTTAGACAGAATGGTTTCAAACAATTATTGAAACCTATAGAAAATATAGTAGCATCAAAACCGGCCAATTGCTTAGGATCAAATGATGATTTTTTTCTTAAAAAGGAGAGTTTAAAACGTTTGGAAGATTTAAAAATGAAATCTGTACATTTAAATAAAGAGAATAATCCCCTGGTCAAGAAAAAGGAAATAATGGACTTAGGAAGTTCTTATGAACCTGCTAAGGTTAATTTTGATAGTAACAATGACAAAATGTGCAGATGTCATCACTGTATTCTTGTTTCTCAGCCTAAACCATGTTTCAAGCAAGTGCATGAAAATAAAAGAGTTTTATCTACATGTCAAAGTAATTTTAACACTTGCCCCTGTGTACCTAAGTCTAATCATAATTTATGCTGGCCTTGTAACTATCACACAGTGAACAATCAACCTCTGTGTAATTGTTGTGCTCCCCCATTGGAAAAAGTTGAAAAAAATATTGCTGATAAAAAAACATGGGCTATTGAAAAATATGAACAGGCTCAAAAGGCAGAATGTCTAGATGTGGAATTACAAAATAACATATCTAAACAAAAAAGAGAACCAACAGTTGGTGATTTATTTAAAATAATAAAATTACAAAATGAACAATTACAACTATTGCAAAAAAAAGTTGATGATTTTATTACTACAAGCAAAAAGCAAGACACACCAACTGCTATCCCACCTATTAATTATATGACAGAGCATATAGAAGTTGAGTCTGTTGGCACAGAACAAAAAATATCTATAGGAGTAATGACAAGTTTCGAAATGGTCCGGACCTCTACTATCATAAATAAAGAAATTGTCCAACACAATGAGGCACAAATTCAATGTAATCGGTCCCAAATAAGCATTAAAGAGGTTGTAGCAAAATCCCACCCTGGGACCTTAAATTTTCTTGATGGCTTAACTCCTGTGCCTAAGGATCAAACAGTATCTGAAAATAATATTGATAAAGATGAATGTGTAGATCTCATGAGGAACACTGATAATTTACTAGAAGATAAAACACTTAATGAAATGAGCTTATATAATGTACAAGTTGACAATGCTATAACACCACTTATGTCACCAGAACAAAGCTTGTATTTGGATGTAAGGGATTATAGTGAGTAAGTATTAACATATGTATGCTTGTATAGTATTATATTAATTATTGTAATAATAAAAATAATTAAATATTGAAACCATAAAAAATGTTTAATATTTTGATTATAAAAGTGCATTCATATTTTACTCTCTCCCTCTGCCTACTTTGTTATATGCACAGTAGAGTGTGAAGCAAAACTAAACATATTTAAATTTTATTTTCAATGTTATAATCTAAAGTATAAAGTATAATTCATATTGTATTTTTTATGCCACAATTACATTATAATAATATACTAAGGCCATATGCAGATAAATAAAAAATTTATTAAAAATTATAAATACTGTTTCTTTTAGTTCTGATGCCAGTAGTGATGACCAATCTAATGTTGGATGGACTTATTATAATAAAGTAATGGTAAGATTACAACTTTATTTTTATCCCCTAAGTTATTATTGGATATACATATATTTAATGAGAGGGCAATGTGTTTCGTAAGCAGTATGTAATTGTAAAAGCAAAGGTTGTGGATTTAAATCCCAATTGGGGATAAATTATTTTCTTTTCCACACTCAAACAATTGAATTCTGCGTCCGATTGAGGTCTGCGTCTGGGAATTCCCTCTGCAGATTCAAAGAATCTGTGTTTTATTAATTGTTATTTTATTAACTGTCTTTCATATCTTCAGACTCATGTAAATGGCATACTACAAGAATCTGACATGCCATCTTCAGCCAGTGCATTATATAGAAAAGCCCGACAAAAATGTATACAAATTGATAAAACTAATGTTAGTATGGCTAAAAGGTAATATTTTTATTTAATTTACAAAATATTGCATCATGAATTGATCATTAATTTGATTATTGCTTTGCCTAATTTTGTTTTTATTATCGTAATAATCTATAAAAAAAATTTTTGTTTATTCAATGAATAAATCATAAAAGAATAAGCTTTTAAAATTAATATTTTTAATTGATAAAAATAATGATATCTTGTAGATTATATGGTTACTTTATTTAAAATTTTGTGTTACCATTACAACTACATATTTTTTTCCATAGGTTGCATATATATGTTCCAATATTAGACCTGATAAATATATTATATTTAATATTTTTTTTTTATTAAAGGGTAACATTTGGAGATGATCCCTTAAACAATCCGCGAATGCAGGCACCAGTCCCTCCTCTAACTGACACTAGTCTAAAAATGAATCAACTTGCAGCAAAATATCTTAAGAAAGATGCATTTATGTCTAACACTCCATCACCAAAACCTGTAGACATGTCTTTGGCTACAAGAAATTATATGGAGAAACACAAGATTATACACCAAGGTAATTAATAATTAACGCCTCATGCTGTAACACACGTGCAGTGTTAGTCCCAGATAGGCAGAGGTTACCTAGTGTTAAGACACTTCATTTTCTATTTTTCGCTGAATTCTGGAGGCATTGCGTGTTGGGTGACGAACTCAACGTCGCGCTTTGCTTTACATTAGGATGACGAACCTGCACAACAACTGACCTCATTTGACCAGTCAATAAAAAGTAAAGTCTTCTATTATTTAGTTATTTTTAACAATTTTAAAGTGCTTGTGTATGTGCACTTTCAAATTGCATTTCAAATTGCATGTAATATCTTGTTGTATAAGTATGTAATAATTAAAATTTTCTTTTTTTTAGGTACAAACTTTACTCCAAAACCATCATTACCTCAAACGGAAATTCCTAGATTTTTAGATATTACAGCATTGAAGCAACAACCTAAATTATTATGACAGTATTTTCTGTTTTGACTGTATATGTTTTGTTTTTTAATACACTTATTAGTTTTTATTTGTTTTAGATATATTGAAAAATTGTATATTATATATGAGTACATGTATTTGTAGGTACATATTTAATAATTTTGTAGAACTTAATTGTTATTTATATGAGATATTGTATGCATTAAGATGGTTATTGAAATATCGTATAAGAATTTGTATGTAGTGCTTACGTTTGGATAACTAATTTATCGTAATACTTCTTAATATTTTTTTTAATTTATTGAGTAGGATATGTGGCCTTATTTGTATTTTAATGACTTAATAATTACATGTATTTGTTAATTATTTTTAAATAAAAGACATTTGTTTATTGAACAGACATTTATTTAAACTTTACAGGAAATAACAGATTAAACCTTCTAAATTTCTGGTACACACCATTTTTGGAATAGTTGAATCCAAAACATTTTATTATAAATTATTTACAGTTACAATTTATTCTAACGAATATACGGTACTATATTATCGAAAGATATCTAAAACTTAATGTAAGATGGATGCCCCTATATAAATAGTATAGTATATCAAGACAAGTATTTTATAAATTCAAATAAAATACATTCATAACACTGAATCTAATCAATTTTATCAAAAAAAAATTAACTTATTTTGTTACTACTCTAAAAATAAAACTTTTTTATTTGTAAAGAAAATTGTTATTGAGTCCGTCGTGGCGCAGGGCTACAAGTGTGAGATTGTAAACGGGATGGTGGGTTCGATTCCCACCAGTAATATTGAATAATTTTAAATTTAATTTTAACACATGTTGAAGCTTTAAGGCATGTTGGGGCAATTTCATATAAAAAAGGGCATATATTAACATTAATCATAAATGCAATATAATAAATGTAGGAAAGTGTAACTTAATCGATCTCCTGTTACTATAATGGCCATTATTTACTTCTAATAATTTAAATAATTAACTAACACGAAAGTTACTTTTAACCAGAGACAGTGGATGCTTACAATATTTTTATACTTAGTACTTTTATAATATATTAACGATATCATTTAAAATATTTTTTTTGTAAACACATTTATTTCTTAGTAGCTATCAGTTTGGTTCATCCATTACAGTATTTCCTAATAATTCCTAAAAACACTGACCATTTCTAATACTCTCTCTACACGTAAATTATGTTTACAAAGAAGTTTAAGCTGGTTTTAAAATTACATAATTATGTACTAAACAATATTTACAATGTTTTTTTTTCTATCACTTAAATAATATTTCAATTCTCTTGCATCGCAAAGTTTTCTTTTTAACTCTAAAAATAATAAACAAATATTTGGATGGCACTTTAATTATAAACAATCCAGTAATGATTTCATCATTAAGTCTTAAGTAATCTATATTACATCACTTTATGTCTTGCATGTTCGTCCACTTTGACTAGTTTACCTAAAAACTTTTATGTACTTTATGTTCATTAACGTTTTTAAACTGGCAGTTAAGATTATCAGAATTAAAAGATGAGAACCATTATCGTATCTTCGGTAGGCAGAGAGAACCCAGTGTTAAGACACTCCATTCCTCACCTTCTGCAATTTTTTTTGAGGCATTACATGTTGAGCGGTGGAACTCCACGCCGAGCTTTTGCCTTGGCATCAAACGCTTAACCGTCGCGTTACAGTCACACCTTTGTACCCTCTGCGCCACAAGTTTAAAATATAAATATAAGAAAATATTCTTTTAAAGTATCAATATTTAATATGTAATTTTATTTATCATGGAAAGTTAGGTTCTGCCCACCTTTACTTTCTAGTGTAATACTCGAAAAACATTAATAACGAATAATTGTTTGTTGGACTAGTATGTTTTCTGTTAAAAAATTTTCATCTCAACTGCCAATTTAAAATGGTCTTACTATAATACATAATACCTTAAATTCATACAATTTATGCTTATACATAGATAATATAAGTAAGAAATATGTTAGTAGTTAGTAACTTTAATAATCACGCCTAACTTAATTTATCATTTGGTTTAAAACATTTATTTTACTTTGAATCGTTATATCTATATTTTCCAAGTAATGATTCAATAGAATCTAGTTTTTTAGAGCATATTCGTATCTAAATTATTAAAAAAAAATATTTAATTATATACTATAGATTACTAAATCACATAAAAATATAAATAAATATCACAATGGATATTACATGGCTCACGTTGGTTATCTTTTAACTGCCATTACACACTGGTTGTACTTTTAACTATATAAAAATAAAACTTTTGAACATTTATAACGTATTTCTTTATCTCTTTAAATTGAGGTACAGCGATAAAAATATTTCTTTATTTGTATTATACAAAAATA
>DWNA01001999.1:0-12873 GCA_018249835.1 Heliconius besckei
GCCAAGGGAAGTTAGCAGATCATTTTTTTACATACGTTTTTCAGGGGTAAAAACGACAGAACTATTTATAAAACCTATCAGGAACTATAGAACTCAGGTGCATGCGAAGAGAACTCCATTTTTTTTTTGATCTGCTGGACAATGCTCTGCTAAGGTCACAGACATCAGTACAGTCGGTTAGAAAATGAATGGGTTTGAAAAACGACGACGTAATATAACATAAAAACTATTTTTCAAATCGAACAACTTCCCGGCTTTATAATATTAAAATAAAATAAATAAATAAAACTAGGTAATTCATTATCATCTTCAAATGTTATATTTTTTAATTGTAAATACATTTACTTATGATTTTTTTAGACATTATAATTTTGATGATTGTCTGTTACATACCTTTCATCCTTTGATAAAAAAATCTTAACACAAAATAGTCGATTTATATGTTAACCGTATTTTCATAGGGAATATAACCTTTCTAAGATGATTGTATATAAAACTTCTATATATATGTATAATTTATTCAGTCATATATACAGAAAAAAGTATAGTAGGGTATTTTTATTTATTTATTGAATATGTGTACCAGTAAGTTGAAAATATGCTATAGGAAAATATTATAGTTGCTAAGGATTTAGTAGACTGACCTCAGTTAACCAATGTTTGATAATTGCGTATGAAATTACTGTCTTCCTTTACTGTCACATCAGTCTTTTACTGTACGTATACATATGACCTAGCCCTGTGAGCTCGGGCTTCGTGATGGTGGTAAGGTGCGCACGCGATTGTGCCGTGAATACAGGCACGAGTCAAACACGCGCATGTACAGTAGCGTGCATCATGTTCGTTAAGGGGAGTTCGGCGTGACTTTGTATCCTATGTAGAGTATGGCGCAGTAAGTGACGCTTAGCGTCGCGGCCTGCTGTACTTTAGTGTTGTGTGAGACGTTCTGTGCGTCTGCACGTACCTCATCAAGTTCTTGGCGAGCTATATGGTATTGTATGTATTATAATATTAATATATTAATAAGTATGTATTCTACATAACAGTATGTATGCAGCAAATATATGGAGGACTTAATAATACACTGTCTTTACAAGCTAGAGTTATTGTTGGGTTAATATATTATTTTCATCGAAAAATCATAGCTTTTATAATAAATACCATTACGTTGATTTTTTCATATTTATCATTCCACATAACAAAATAAAATAAAATGTGCACTTCTACAACATCCAGCCCCCCCGCCCCCGCCCCCGGTCTAATAGTGCATTTCACAGTATTATTGTACCTCGGGGTGATCATTTACTTACAAGGTAAAGCGTCTGCATCAGAAAGCAGTTTAATATTTTCACGGAAATTCAACTCTATATGTTTCGTGACAACATAAATATCCTAACCTCCCATTGTCTGTAAACGTCAACACTAAATGAACATTTAATTGTATGAGGAGAAGGGGTAGAATCGCATGTATATTCTAGATAACTTCCAGGTGTAACTTGTGGTGTACGGTGTACGAATATAAGAATAGTCGTGATAACCTAAAAGGTGTCACAAAGAGGTAGCGAGGGCGAGGTGCAAATGCGCATCTCACGAGATGAGCCGCTTGAATGTACCCCGAGTTATGCAATGGGAGCTTCGAAACCATGGACACGGCCTACGAGTATTTTATTTTGTTTTTGGTTTTGCTTTGCCTACAGCACGTCAGCCATGAAGAACCAAGTGTTTAAAACACTTCCTTCTCCACTGTGGGTAGAGCTATGGACCTAAATATCGTTGTCTCTCAGATCGAGGAAAGAGTAGAACGAATCCTAATGCGAGTCATTGCGAGTTAAGGGGCGAAACTTAACGTTGCGCTTTTGCCTCGACACCAGAGCGAGGAAATGGCAATATAAATTTAAACAAATATTTCATCTCCTCGAGTGGGGATCGGACCCACCACCAGTTACAATCATACTGTGTGCCCTTGCGCCATGACTGCCTTCATAACTGAGCTCAATAACTGATCAACTGACATACAATGCATAGGTGAAACTACTGGACTATACTGCCCTGTAGATAGGCTAGGAAGTGGCTTTCTACTAAGAGAGAGAGAGAGATCACTAAGAAAGAATCTCAAAATTTAACGGGAACGGAAATAATGGGTTTTTCAATTTTACTGTATCTTAAAATCCACGTAAGCAAAGTTTCGGATGATTTCTAGCAAAATATGCCACATCAAACGTTTAGCACGTGTGATGAAGGGCCCCGATACTCAGCGCGGTACAGCGGGTAGCTCTTACATTTCCGCGATTGTAGCCGCCTGTATATTTCTTTGTGTCTACTTCACTATTAATGGGAAAAATGATTTTTGCAAATACTTACATGTTATTACAGCATATTTTTGTATAATATATTGTTAGCAAACTCGAATAAAAGAGGGAAGTGGTTGGTGAAAACGACTACAAAAACAACGAAATTGTGTCTATCGAGGCGTTTGCTGGTCGGCAACCGCCCTTATTGAAAGGAAACTTATAAAGTATTATTAATGCAATTACGTAGAATCTCTTTCTGAATAGTTTAAAAACATATAGATCAAGTTAAATTACTCAGGCGAGAAAAAGGCTTTTTAAAATTATTTATTTAATTTTATAAACAACCTTTCCGTTTTAAAGCAAGTTGAAGACAGGGAATCTTTATTAAAATGTTATATAATTCAAAACAGTTGACACAGGTGCAAGTGCGGCGTCATGGGAATGTATCCTTATGCTTATGTAACTCCTCCCTCCTTAAGATGGAAGCTGGTCCTGCAGGTTCCTGAAGCGTCCTCGCTGCTGGTTTTCTCCAGGGCTCTGGGAAAATGCTTGTAGATCTTCCAAAAATAACATTTATTATAGTAGTATATAATGATCATAGATCAGCTTGAAACAGCCAATATAATAGACCAATTTATTTTCTCCTCTTCTTCTAGGGTTTGAATATAATATGCAAGTTGATGTATATAGTCGAGAGGTATACTCGTATATTCTAAATCCTTCTTTCTGTAAGAGTACCCTTCGTTACCAAGTATAAGGGACTTGGAATGAGGAATAATTGTTAGGTTATATTTATCATTAGAAATGGAAGGAATTTTTAGGATGGATATTAGGAAATGTTCTGTACTACATGCTTTCATCATAATAGACACTTTGATTTATTTATTTGAATAGATTTAATGTTTAAAAAATTAAATACTACATATATTTTTATGAATTAATAAATTTCCTTATTATAATTATTAGTATCGAATTACTATCGAAACTAAACCCTATATAATACCATGATTAACTCTAGAAATAGTAATAATATATATATTTTTTTAAAGTAAATCTAACTAATATTCTATTTTATTTCTATAAACCTTATGTATCCTTTAAGATGAAGTATTCTCGCATACAACAAAATAAGTTCTTTAAAATTATTGTATATTATTATATATATAATACTTATTTGTATACAAAATTATTATATATAATATTTATTCGTTATTAAGTAAGTACAAGCAAGGTTAAACGTATCATTTTGTTTCAGAGTTTTTCTTTAATTAATAAAATTTAAATACTAATATAATATAATAAAATTCCATTATGTATGGGATCTAGGGTTATTTTGTGGAACACGAGGGACCTGAAACAAGATGAGGCCTTCGTAGCAAGTTATAACGAACTCTATTAGAATTAGAGTTTGGATGATTTTTTATAATCTCCGTTATACGATTATAGTAAGGGTGCAAATTAATTATTTTATACGGACCTTTGAAATCTGGTATGGCTATATCTCTGAGCGCCGTCTTAGCTACTTGCTCATAGACTGTTTCATCTACCTTATGTGGTTTTCTTATGTACTTCCTTAATAATTATACTATTTTCTTCTCCGTATTATATACTTTGGTAAATACGTCTTTTACCAATGTCCTAGTATTAGTAATCTATTGTCTACTCTGTATTTTAAACTGCCTATGTTAAACTGCCTAACTTGTCTGTCATTACCATTATATTTAATTAGTAAGCCTTTATTTTCGTTATCTATTTGGGAATGGTAAGTGGACACTAAGTTATTAGGAACAATAGTACTGATATTGGTACTGTCAGTCTCTGGTGTGAGAATATTATGTCTGTCGTTGTCAGGCTCTATGTTGTTATCGTTATTATTACTAGTTACAAGGGGTATTTGCGCTACGTTTTCATTAGTTTGTGCACCTACATCTTTGGATATACTGTCATTTATATTGTCGTCTTTATTATTATTAGAATTTACGGTTGATAATGATTCTATTTTTTATGAGATATTTCAATCATAGGAAAGGCGTCGGCTTTTGTATTTTATTTGCCTTTTTTATATATAACATTATGTGGTCGTAATTTAAATGTACTTATGTTACATATGGTTCGTCCTGCTGAATTGGTATTAATGTCTTTGGTTATAAATTTTCCGTTTTTAACATTAATAATAGCAGCATGTTAATCCTTTAGACCAAATATAGTCGTCGTAGATATAAAATCCGTCAGTATAATTTGGTTTTAACGTGATAAGTTTTTCACACTTTGGTTCTATTTTTATAAGTTTTTTAGAATAGTCAAAATTAATAGGTATGTCAGCTGTCGCTGTATGTAGTATTTTATTTTTCAAATTAATATTGCTAGATAATGATAGATTTTAATAAATCTAGACCTATAAGTCCTTTGTATTTAGGGTCGAACTCAAAAATAAGGAATTTATGAAGAATATCACTATTAAAGATTGGGGGTAAGGGTAAATTCACTACATGACTATGCTGTGTTGTCGCATGAGCGGTTTTATTTCAAATGGTTCATATTCTACACAATTTTGAAAAATAGAATTAAATATAACTTCTGGTGAAATAAGGGATCTAGAAGCTCCTGTGTCAATTAAAAACTTACCTTTAAACTCGGAAATTACTATGTAGGGTAAATGATCTTTATCTTGATTATTTATTTTTATTATCTCTTTACGTCTGGGTCTATGCCTAACGTTAAATCCTGCTGGTTACTTATATCCTCGTCATTAACAGGTTCATAAGTATCCTGCTCGTCTGTTATATGTATATTATCATAATAATACTCACCTGGGGTGTAGTGTTGCGAGTACTGATTGAGTTGCTGCTCCTGTCGCGTTATCAATATTTAATTAAATAGAAACTTTAAAAATTTAAACTTAACAGATTTTACATAATTATATTGGTACTAGTTTATTTACACAAGTAAATCGCGCGACAAGCTTTTATGATCATATAAATTGTGTACAATGAGGTTATGAGTTGATAGTTAAAATTTAAAAGACAAATTTTATTTTCTCGTTTTTGGTGCGTTTAAATAAAAGCGTTTTTCTAAAAATGAATTTTTGCTTGTAATTTTTTTGTTCTTTAAAACGTTATCCTTTTCTGATATCTAAGAATATATTTAATTACCATAATATGTTTGTTATCAAAGATTAATTAAAACGACACAAAGCAGCTATTACATTCAACTCAAAACTTGTGCTTTTGTATTATATTTCCTATGTTTTATGTAGGACCTTACATCAACAATCATTACCTCTCATTATGGGAGTGAAGATAGAAGTGGGAACGCAGTATCTTAACACTAGGAACTCAGATTCCCTCTCCCAACCCTCCCAAAGGCGGTGAGGTATCAGGATACCTGATACCATAGACCTGCATATTTTAACAAAATGTGCGAAAAGCAATAGATGAAAAAAAAACTATTTTAAGATTGTATGTAGTCAATGGTAAAAGCAACTTATAAAAGTTGAAAAACTTAAGTTTACAAGAGTATGCACATATTATATAACTTGGTAGTAAGGTTTTTTATGAAATATCTAAAAAAAATTACTTTTCGTAATTTTTATGTTATTGTAACATTTTAAAGATAACACAATTAAATGAATGAAAGATAAATATAACTCCAGACAAACAAATAGTAAAGCCTACTACACAAGAGTTAGAGCGGTCTAGGCGGTATATATGGTCATATATCAGGAGCTCGTGGACATTATTTATGATGCTGGCGACACCGACCCTATTACGTGACAACTAACTTCTCATTTTTACTTCCACGTGCTCATACGTTTATTGTTTGCGATACGATTTATCTTTGCTTTATTTTAGGAAAACAAGAATTATATTTTTAAGATAAAATGTCTTGTTTATTTTTTTGTACATGATCCCAAATGCTTTTGAAAGATATTATTTAGCTCCATTTTTCGACTTAGCCCGCTTGGAATAAAGCGTGTAACTAGTAAAAAATTAAAGATACTTTTGTTTTTCGTTAAATAAACGTTGCATTAGATTTGTCACTTGATGTAATATGAAACGTAATAAACAAATTAGTTTATGTTTTAATTGGAATTTAATTTTCATTTATACTTGAAAACGATACAATTAAAATGACTGTTATATAAGACTTATTCCTTATATGATTGGAACTGAACATCACTGAAATTTTATTCAAAATTGATTAAAAATATTAACATGTAATTTTAAATTAAATCATACGTTTTCACTCAGCATATACATTTAAGTAAATTAAATGAACTTGTACGTTTGAATAAGCAAGTATAATGTTTGTACAGACAGATTAAATATTGTGAAATGCCTTTAAATATTTCAATGAAAACGCGGCGTATCATTTATTACGTTTGAGTACGCAAGAACCGGACATCTGATACCTCACTTGAACTAGAAGCTTTAATACCAATATTTGTCCCACTTTTAATTATATTTTAGAATTTAACTACAAATATGTATTTTTCAGATAATTTCCTGAATTAGTACTACCTGTAGATGCCAGCTGCTAATTTTTATAATTCTAGGTAACCGAAAATACCCTGTGAATTTTGATTCCCTTCATAGTGTCGAAATACGCGTTTTTTTGCGATATAAACAGTCGTATGTTTTTTTAAATAAATGTACGAGTATATGTTTTTTTATTTTTCAGGAAACCATAGAGCCGTAGATCGGAGTATGTGGTTTGAATTTCAACTCGATACCTCCAAGCGTTCTTGACAGACACACGGGCGGACAACAAAGTGATATTATAAAGGAAAATAGATAAAATAAAAAATAATAATCATCATATAATGTGAACTGAAGTCGTATCGCCATATAGAAGCACACACAACACTTCATTCTCACCTCGTAAGTCCTCTCACAATACGTTCATTACTTGTTAGTCCGCGCGGTAATTTCCCGCGCGGCCCATAAATTACTTGCAGTTTGGTCCCCTACTGTCCCCGCCTTCCCACTTCGACCCCCGCCACGTCCGTCTAGTATGTTGCCAAATTATATTCATATGCTACGCTTTTATCTTTATTTTAACTTTTATTGTTTTTCTTTTCCTTTGTTATTTGTAGGGAAACTTGTAGAAAAGATATTATTTTCGTATCCGTAACCTCAAAAGAAAAAACTACTTTTGTAGGATCACACTTTGTTATCCGTCTGTTGGTCCGTCTGTTGATAGAAATTTATAAATATAAATTACAAGTTATTATATAGATAATATATATAATATAATAAATACAGTTTGGTTCCTCCTGTCTCCCTCGCGGTCCCATTTTAAACCCTTGCCCCGTTTGTATAGAGTGCTGCCAAATTATATTCATTGCTACAATTTTCTTTTGTTATTTGTAGTGAAACTTAAAAATATGTTATTTTTATGGTTGCTTTTTACGACAAAAGAAATTCTTATTGTCAGCTTGTTTGCCTGTCTGTCCGTCCGTCAACCTTAGTTTTGTACTTCATTTCGTCCAAAACGAGTGCATCCCAAATTTAAGTTTGTGAACTGAACAAAGCCACGTTTCTGTTGACCTGTCGTAAAATTAAATACTGTGTGGGGTTTTATTTTTTGGTTTTAAATTTGTTCAACTCGCGCTTGCCATTTTTTAAATTTAAATAAATATAAAATAGGAATGGTCATTATAATCGTATCGTTAGGTTAGGTTAGGTTAGGCTAGTATTAAGACAATTGTATAAGAGACTAGCCACGAGTGCCGCAGTAGCTACACCGAGTCGACGTTATACGTTATTGTAATAATTTGTCCTTGCGATGTAACAACTTCTCTTGTTCGTTTAAATTCTGTTTTCCTTAATTTCATAAATACCTACTTAATAACTTTTAGTATAAATATCATTATAATATCAATCAAGTCGGCTTTACTACCCACTTACATGCTATATTAGAAAACTTTACTATCGTATGTTTGCAATCATTTCCTTTTTTTTTTTTATAATACAAGGTACTCAATTATATACCTAGATATAATGATGCCTAGTTATAAGCCTAGTTTGAGTAACACATACAACACAATAAAATTAAAGCTTAATTTTAAAAAAGTTAAAATTATAGCTAAATCAAGTCTCTGTAACACTTGTCCCCTATGTGTATAGTTAAAATATATATGGTAAAAAATACTTAATTATAATTCATAAAAAAAGAATCTAAGACAAACATAGACAATGAAAATGAAATATATTTAAAAACCATTTTTAATATTTTAAAATGGAAAACAAAACTTATTACAACATAACAAAATGAAGAATAGTAAACGGTGCTAACAATGGCCAGAATAAGTGGTTTTTTCCCCTCACCGCAAGTCACGGCTTGCACGGTCTGTGAAAGGAACCTAGAAGGAAGGTACAAAGCGCCGGCGTTAGTGCTTTAAGAATTGTTGTGTATTGTGCTCGTTAAGTGTACAATAAATATCGTTGCACCCTCGGCCTCGGGAGGGGACTGTGGGAATGACATCGGTTGAGTGTAATTTAAGTTCAAGTTACGTACAGGCTAATACTGTAAGAGTTATATATTAAGTTTGAGCACATCCGATATCAGTATCGCCTAGTGGTTAAATACTTTCAAAGATTCCAAAAGGAACGCGAAATCCCGCTACCGTAAAACAATTGAAGTTTTCTCTCCAGCCTCGACACATACTAACAAACGTTTAATGTATGGTAGCATATAGCTTAGTAGCCAGATCACTTGAAGCTTATTTTTATGAAACCAAACGCAATAAAGCTTTGTATTTATCGGAACATGTCCATTTTAATTGATTGTTTGTTTATTTTCCCTGACTCACTCCCTACAGCCTCACTTATCCATATATTTAATAAGTGATGATTTCCCCACCGTTAAATGATCTACCTGGACGTGTCAGTTGTGCGTTTGACAGAGTTAGCTGCTGCTCTCAATTTATAAGCTTTGTTTTGGTAAAAAGAGAAAAAAAATATTTTTTTTCGAATCAAGGTGAAAAGCCTTTTTACAGTCTTGATTATTTGTGTAAATAAATAATATTTCTAGTTTTAGTTGCACTTACTTATGCAGCTAAGCATTTACACATCTCTCTCATAATATGGTAAAGAAAACGTAGCGTTATGAAAGTGTTCACGTTTTTCAAAAATATTCATTGTTTTTGTATAGTTTATAGTGTAACAATATCTCGCGGCGTCGCTATAGCAGATAAGCATTTTACTCCATAACAAACGATCTGGTCCAGAGAAAGCCTTATTAACGTAAACGGATGGCTGTTCATTACGTAGTATGGAGGGTCTAGTATCTCACAAATTCGTGGCATGAAGTAAATGCACCTAGAGCTAACCGTCAATTCGTTAGCTGCTAAAACTTCCCCGGAATTTGTAGGATCTGGGAATTCCCCGGATGCATCGGGTTCACAGTATCTACTATTGGGTACATCCTTAGGAATTTTAGCGTATTAGTCGATTTCGAAGACTTTTTTTTATTCGTTTTTCCTTTATTGTAGCTTCACACTATATCAGCATATTGCTATAGCAATATTAATATTTACAATCCCTATGTTTCATTTTTCCATTCTGGTAACGTAGCAAAGCGCGGAATTTCACAGAAGTTCCGCCACCCAGCACGCGAAACCTCTAGGCCTCGGTGGTTAGTTGCGAATGGAAATGTTTTCATACTTGGTTAATGTTAGGTTAATTTGAATGTAAATAATTAAAAACAAACTTTATCATATTATTTTTTATTTTCTCATTATTTCAATTTATTATAAAGCTCCAAAATTAAATAAAAAAAAACTTCGTCTTTGTAATAAAATATTGCGGACTTATTAAAAAAGGAACACTCAAATCCACTGTTTACAGTGAAACATTAATAATAACGGGGAAATATACGGTACGAGTACCTACGTCTAACTCCCGTACTAAAGAGATGAAATTAATTTACCAGACATGAGTACACAACGTATACAAACAGATACCGATAGTTAAATATTAAAAAAACATTTGTTATTTTAATTAATTTTTTACACATCTTTCTCATATTGGAGACAGGCCACTAGAATAGAAACAGAGTATTCATTACTGCACATTTCATAATATGAATAACACTAAAAACATAAAAAGACATATCACCCTCACGCTGTATCCCGCACACAGCAGGGTAGAGAGAGAAAATCTAGTGTTAAGACACTCCGTTATAAAAAACATATACGCAAACTATATGCAAAGAATCCGACATAATAATTAATTATATACGGAAATAATGGTAAAAACTACTTTTCTTCTTTTTCTTATATCCCAAACGTAGCGAGAACGCTACGTATTAACGTAGCATACTACGTGCATATTAATGCATAGTATAGAATTGTAAGACACTGCGTTCTTTGAACATCATGAAATGAAATAAATTAAAAAAGAATCTTTCCACCGAGCAGGGATCGAAACTACAATAATCTCGCTTACAGGTTGGACAATGTCAACACGATGGTAAATGCTCTTTCGAAGCACGCGAGAACTAAATTATCATCTATTCTTCTATCGTGCTTTCTTATTTTTTAATTAGCTTGTTGAAAAATATTATTAATATAATAAAATAAAATTATATAACGATAAATTCTTAGCTATTTGTGATAGTCAAATGAGATAGTTGTATTTCTCCGGCGTACGGCGTTAAGTTCCACCGCTCAGCACGCAATGTTTCGCAATTTTAAATGCTATAAACATTTTAGTGCATTATTTTGTTTAAAATATATTTTATTACAACTGAAAAATGAAAAGAAATCGTTTAATACTATATACTTTACGTTTAAATAGAGCTACAATAAACAAAATATTTACAAAAGTATTACAATTTTAAAACATTTGTTTGATACAGCGTCATAGAGCGCCAGTAGGTAGCGGCGGGTAGGGGCGGGTAGGGACGGCTAGGCGCGGGTAGGGGCTGGCACGTCCGACGACCGAATACTATTAAATATTGAAAAGTAATATCTTTGCCAGGTGGACTGAACCGGTCCGAGTCGACTACGAAATATGTCCCTTAGCATTGACTTTTACTGTCGCGACGGTCACTTGCTCCAGCTCCAAGATTGATGGTGGTGGGGAAAGTAGACGTGAACATGTTAAAATTTATATCAACCGAGATAATTGATAAAATGCAAAAAAATATGTCTTACTTTTCCTTAAAGCAAGGTAGGCAGAGGGGATTTGGTGTTAAGATTCTCCGTTCTCCACTTATTTCTCAAGTAAACGTGTGCGTGTTAAGTAGCAAAGATCAAGTGATTAAAGAGTAGACACGTAAACTAAATTTAATCAGCTTCACGCCTTATCCCGCATGTAGCAGGATAGGCAGAGGGAGCTTAGTATTAAGACAATCCGCTCCCCACTTTCTAACTAATTCTGGAGGCAGGCATTGTGTGTTTAATGACGAGATTCAACGCTGCGCTTTGCCTCGACGCCAGTGCGAAGAAATTAAAACATATAAGTATATATATTTTTTTATGGAAAAAGGACAAGGCAAACGAGCGTTCAGATCACCTGATGGCGATCACCGCCGCCCACGATCCCGTGCAACAGCATAGGAGCTATAGGTACGTTGCCGGCTTTTGAGGTCGAGATAGACGCGCTTTTTGAAAGTACCAATATCGTACCGACCTGGAAACACTGCCGCGGGTACACCATTCCACAGTTCGGTGGCGCATGGAAGGAAATTTCTACGAAACCACACAGTAGTAGAGTGCCACGTATCCAGGTAGTGTGGATGATATTTCGTTTCCTCAACTGTGAATCGAACTCACAACCTGTCGCCTCCATAACTGGTAGTTTGAAAATGTTAATAAAGTAATCCATACCTATATTATAAATTCGAAAGTAACTCTGTCTGTCTGTCTGTCTATTACGCAATCAGGCCCAAGCCGCTAATTTAATTGTGATAAAATACTAATATAGAGATACTTGAGGGTCTCGGGATGAACATAGAATACTTTTTTTTCTCATATTTGTAATATTTTCGATATAAATCAATATATTTAATGACTTATTAATTTGACAAGCAATTTGTTCCCCCATGTTTATAACAACCGTCGTTGCTAGGCAACGATTTGCAAAGTTTGTTGTTAGAAAACGTCACCCGAAGTGAGTTTGACTTTGCATACATGGCGCGCGCCGATAAAGATTTGCTGATTATTTGTTTTTGATTTCTATAATTTGATATTCCTCCTTATGAAAATCTGAATTTTTATATATTTTCGAATTACTATTATTTTTTATGTAATTATTTGCTGCTTATAATTAATTATCTCAGTTCGGTTATCTATACCGATGTTATACACTTAAAATATCGTAATTTTAATCATTTGGGATTTTATTTAATACTAGTGGGCCCGGACGCGGCTACGACCGCTTAAACTATACGATTATTTATGAAATTATTTTCGGTTTTCAGTAGAATTTGTAAGAAAATATAAGCCTTAATAATTAAAATAAGTTAAAAAATAATAATAAGTGGAGATTTATTATTAGAAAAAATATCTGAGTAACCGAAATGAACAAACAAAAGAAATAAAAGTAACTAAAGGAAATTCTTAATATTAGAAAAA
>DWNA01002000.1:0-12872 GCA_018249835.1 Heliconius besckei
GCGAGCGAGTTTTGCAAGACCTGTGACGTCACGCGAGTCGGTTATGGCCCGACGGAATCTCGCGTCGCGCGCTTACTTTAAAGGACAATATCTCAAAAACTAAAAGACGTATCAAAATAATTCTTTCACAAGTATTTTTTGTTTTTAAAAGACAATACGATGAGCTAAAATTTAAAATTAGTGATTATTCTCCATTTTAAGATTTTTGATTTCAATAAAAAATATTGTAATGTTTTTTATTTACCTGTTACCTCCAATTGTGACTGACGCCTTGCTATTATCATGTGTCAAATGTTATTATGTCAATTTTAAGAAGAAACTCGAAATCGAAATCCTTTTGCGGGAACTTTACAAATTTATTTATTCTTCCAATACGAAACAACAAACAAGTACTCATATTCTTATACTATTTGTTATAAAAAGTTTTGCTATAACCATAACACAATTATGTTCATTTACAATTATTAATTCTGAGGTTACATATTAAAATTTGTATATTTCAGTAATAAAAACGCTTACAGGTAAAGAGGTAACAACATGCCAAAGAAATTTGCAGGGGAAAACAGCAAAGCTGTAGCTGCTAGACAGCGTAAAGAAAACATTAAGCAAGAAAAAGATCAGAAAACGAAAAAAATGGTCGAAGACGCCGAATGGGAAGATAATAACGATAAATTAAAGAAGAAACAGCAGAAGAAAGTTTGTATACTTGTTTGCAATATATGTATTTAGGAGTAACAATATATAAAAGTTCATATTAAATACTTTGACCTTACTATTAGTAAATATATTGATTTTGAATCATGGAAGGCTACTAAACTACTCCTGTTATTAAATATTGTTTTGAATTTCATGTAAGAATGTACTGGATATATATATTTGCAAATCAACATTCTTAAATTTAGAATGTACAATTTTAAGGAAGAACAAGAGAAGAAACGTCAAGAACAATTACAAAAGAAGGCTGAAGCAAAAGCATTGTTAGAGAAGGAAATGGATTCCATAAAGAGTAAAGTATCTGTGCCTCCGCCACAAAAGATCACCCGTGCACAGATAACACAGATGAAGGAAAAGACTGCTAAACCAGAGGCTGTGAAACCTGTAGTAAGATTTATTTATTTTGTGTTATAGTTTATGCCCTTTTTTCCAATAAATAATGTAAATGCAGTTCAATCTCCACTGTGAGATTAATTATTTTTAACTACCTGCTTAGGCAAGATAAATCAGTGTTGAAAACTACCACTTAATTATGCAATATTTATTTGTATTCCCTACTATACAATGTAAATTAAAGGTTGGTATGGTGTAAAGATGTATCTAAAAGAAAATTGATTTACACCATGAGATGATTATATCTATTATACTTATTTGTACTGTAACAGTGATGCTACTAAAAAGGAAAAGCATAATTTATATAAGGTGTATGTTACATTGTTCTATAAAATTTAATTTATTGTTGCTTTATGGACAAAGATGAATATCATAATTTTTTTCCATTGGATGAAATTTGATTTGACCCCACAAATATTCTGTAAGTAATTAATAAATTAAATATATTTTTAGCCATCCAAAGTGGTTGTGGAAGAGCTACCTCTGGAAGAGAATATCAACAGATTGCAGATTGATGGGGAAGTGGCTCAATCAGTTGATGAGGCTATCTCTATATTAAGGTTTATAGTACATTTATTAATTTAAAATTAATTATATAATAATACTTTTAGAAATAGTAAGTATAATTGTGGCTAGCAGTGGAACAGGGGTACAAAGTGTGACTGTAAGTGCAACTAGTTGTGGGTTCAATCTCCCATTCGGGGAAATTAAATAATTACCTACTTAGCTTCACTCTGTACTGAGTGCCAAACAATAGTCTCTGTGTACCTTCTTCGCCTCGTCCACTGTCATCAATCTCTTCTTATCATTCCCCCCCCCCCCTCTCCGGAGTGTCCTTATGCTTTATATATGGCCTTCCTCCAGTATCTTTGATACTATGTTTTCAAAACTCAACACAGGTCTCCCCCCTACCTCTTAGTGCTCACTTTTCCATAATACATGAAATATTTATTTTAATTTTAATTTCCATTTCTTCGTTCTGGTGTCGAGGCAAAGTGCGGCGTTGAGCTCCGCCACTCAACTTGCAATACCTCCAGCATAATTTAGCATTTTCTACATTACAGTGACAAGGCAGATATGGATAAACATCCAGAAAAACGATTAAAGGCTGCATTTACAGCATTTGAGGAGGTTACTTTGCCAAGGCTTAAGGCTGAAAATCCTACCTTAAGGCTTTCACAATTAAAACAAATGCTGAGAAAAGAGTGGCTGAAGTCTCCTTCGAATCCACTCAATCAGGCATAAGAGATCTTATACATAGTTTATTTGCTTTAATATGGTTTGCTTGAAAATAATTTGTTTAATACTAAAAATGTGTTCCACTCAAATTTTTCTTTTGTACATTGTGTAATATTAGTTATTCATTATAAATATTAAGATGTATATATATGTCGTTAATATTTAAAAAGTTCATTATTTAATAAAGTATGTTTGGATTTTAGCTTCTTTCGGTATCTATGTAATTGTTTATTGTTAATCTTTTCTATGTTTAGTACTTCCACCACCTACTTGTTCATTTTCAATACCTGATTCTTATCACCCTAGAGGTTACCTGGAGGAGTTGACAATATAGCCTATAAGATTGCCTCTTGTACATTGTCTTTGGCTACTTTAAAAATCAAAGTGTTATGATGTATGATGTACAAATAAAGTTACAAATATATGATAGTGGCAAATGGTCAAATATTCTTTATTTACGCGTACACAATACACATAAAAACTCATTGTGTATTTAAATTATTTAATAAGACTTGCATCATGATAAAATTATATAAAAAACATAAATATTTTATTAATGTTTCATTTGTCTGGTTCATTATCATATTGTAATGGAATACCCTGCCTACCTTCTTCTGCTTTAACAACCTCAGTTTCACCCAATTTCTGTTCTAGACCTTTCCATGATCTATTTTGCAGATTTTGTCCAATACTTTCTAAAGCCCAATTTGTTTCTGCTAATTCAGAACCACCTTGGATTTTGCTTTTAATTTTAGTTTCTCTTATATTTCCTGTTATAAGGCTAACATCTGTAGGTTCTTTTATATGGTCAATTTCACAATAGTATCTGTTACCAGGTAGAAGGTCATCATAGTCTGTGATGTGGTAGTTGTAATACTGTTCCCGGTTGAAATTTAAAGCTATTTCTAGCTCAAATGGATATACTATAGGCTTGTAAAAGTCTCTGTTATTGTATAAGTCGTTTTCTGGACATGCTATCATTACATATATGTCAATCTGTAAAAAGAAAATGTTTAAAAATAAAATAGATATTTATCTTTTACTTAAACAGTATTTAATTATTTATCTATAGCTATATTTGGTGTTTGTTTGGTAATATCATTATCGAACAAATGCCATAGTTAAATAAAGGAAATTAATTAATCAAACTAGGTACTATTGATAAATAAACCTATTTTAAAACAATAGGTTTATTACATTCATTAACATGTTATTCTACATTTAGGGTAATATTTAGAGATATTTTACTACAAAATATCTTCCCACTTTGATACACCGTTAAAGTTAAAAGACAACAATAATAAAATAAACCAAATTAGGTAAAAAATTAAATAATAGAAGTACTATTAAAATACAAATAGACAAGAGGAGTAGGAGATGGGTGCACAGTTACACAGCATATTATGCCACTAGTTCAGATTTAATCTGCCGCACCCCCAACAATTGCTATTGTTATAATCAAAAACTAACCTCTGGAAAATTTGCCAATTTAGCAACATTTGGTTTTCCGACTGATATAATATAACTCTTCTTTCCATTCACTCGACATAACTGTTTCATCCTACTTATAATATCTTTTGTTTGGTCTCCTGCAAGCTTACATACTAATATGCCTATAACATTAGCATCTTTACATTTTTCTACTAAAAATCTTCTTCTTTTAAACCAGATTGTTTCCTCAAGACATTCTATTTTAGTTTCTTCTATATTTAAAAGATGCCATTTGGATGCTGAAAGATACCACACTATTCATTTAACTCTTAAGAATTTTTACATTACTTCATATGAAAGGTAATAAATAACAAAATCCGAATTTCAAGATTTATCAATAGATCATCTAATTTTATTTCAGTAAACTGTAAGCTGGGTGAGACTCCAAATAATAAAGTAGTGGCTTACCTGGGACAGATACAGTAAAATTAAATAATGTTTGTTCTTTAAAACCTAAGTAAAAACATGCACACTCTTTCAAAATATCCATGTTAAAGACATTGCCAGATGCATTTTTGATGACTCGGCCAAAAAATCTGTTTTCAGTCTCTTCAATTTGTATAAAACCTATATAACTTTCTGGATAATGGTGGAACCATGTTTTCAAAATGTTCTCTAAAATTCAAACAATTAGATCATTATGATATAATATTTGCATTTTCTTGATGCAATTAAAAATGGTTTTTTTTCAACTTTGCACATTTTCTCATATACCACAAAGTAGCCAGAGGGAACATAGTGTTAAGATACTGATACTTTCTCCACACACTTCCGCCACACCTTTCTCCACTGTGGAAGTGTCCCACCACTAGGTTCCCTATGCATACCCTGCTAAATGCAATATAAAGCTTCTGTTTCTTATTTTATGGCTTTTAGGAATGCCAGTAGAGCACAGTTTAGTTCGCCAATGTCACATAGAATGGAGAAGACATGATGAAGATAGGTCAATAAATAAAAAAAGTATCACTTAATAAAACTAATATAAAAATAGAAGGTCTAATTAGATAAACCACCACCTCAAAAAAAGAAAAATTTACAACATAAATTAATATATAGTGAAACTACATCAACAAAAAGTGTTAGTGTAATCTAAACCTAGGTCATTTCACAACTTAATTTTATTATGTCTAATATATTTACATAAGAATGTACAAAGGGGACAAAACACAAACGATAACACACATTGAACATTAAGATGACAAAGGACTTTATGGGGGAGAACATTATAGTTAGGATGAATTAATTTAGGACAGAAGAAAAGGGAAATAGGAAACTGAACCTTCGTCCAGGCCACATTCACAAAGTAAATGGTCCCTGACCCTGATCTTGGCCAGATACACTGGAGTACATGCATGCCCAAGGTGCAAGCTACAGATTGTAGTTATAATTCTTCATTCAGTAATTTAAATATTTCGTTATAAGATTTAAATGATTTCCAAGGCAATGAGTACTTGCAAGTGATAATAAATCCATATTGTCGAATTTCATAATGTTCTAAAGTGCCACATGCAATAGCATTCTTCGCACATGAGTCTGCGACAAAATAGTATATATAAAAAGAAAAATAGTGGTTACTTTGACTAGTATACCTTTGCAGTATTCATAAGCTGCATCATAAAATAGACATTTATTTTCATTCTTTTCAATTATAGACTCTTCTATTATTTCCTCAAACTTTTCCATATTTATTTGTTTCTTTGGTAAAACTGTATATACAGGAATATTTGCTTTAGTAAAACAACTGTGCCCATAATGTATTATGGCTTCTCCCTGAACATGCATTGCTGCTACAGAGTCCACACAACAACTATAAATAATATTTCAAAATTAGAATTCAAATCTTATTTAACTTATCCAGTGGAACGACAAATATAGCTAAAAAAGTGTTAACTCAATAATTATTTATTAAAAGGTTCTGAGAAATTATAGTTTTATATATTAATTGTATTTAAAATTACAACTATATATAGAGACTTTTTGTTTTTTTTTAGTTTCTATACCTGGCGTAGGAGGTGTCACCAAGTATGTAAAGATCAATATTTGCTCTCGACTTTATTTCTTCACATATCGCAGCACTTACGTCAAGTAAGTCATCGGGAAATTGAAGGCATACCTACAATTACACTTAAAAAGTTACTAACTGAAAATCATTACTATTTATTTTCAAACTAACACAACTTAGAAGCATTACCTTGGTATAATTATTATCTATTATCCATTTGCACGTATCAATAATGTTGAAATGTGAAATTAAATCATTAAATTCATGTTCCCTTATTGTCTGTACGTCTATTTCTCTTTCAATACATAGTTTACCATCAGTCGTAAAATTAGCCATTGCTAAGCTAAAATGTTTTGTTACTGTCGGGCTTAATAATGATCACAAATATTTTATATAAAAATAAAATAATTTAAATACAAAATAAACGTGACGTGATCAAAAATTCAAAATGTCATAACATATGTCAAGCAAAAGACTACCATCAACTATCAACAATGAAACTTCAAAGTACAATTTTTTTATCTATATTCTTGTTATTCTTGTTACATTATATTTTAGAGAGGCAAAGATCACAAGCTGTTAAGTGTAATCTTTTCACATTTTTTACGTATATGTATTTATATAACACGTAAAAAAAATATACACACGACAGGGTAGGCAGAGGGAACCTAGTGCTAAAACACTCCGTTCTGCACTTTCCGGTGAATTCTGGAGGCATTGCGTGTTGAGTGGCCGAACTCAAAGCCGCTCTTTGCCTCGACACCAAAGCGAAGAAGTTTGCTTATATTTTATTTCTTCGAGTGGGGATCGAACCCACATCCGTCGCGTTACAGTCACACAATACGCCGCTGCGCCACGACGGCCTCATATAATTTATATATAATCTTTTTACTTATATAAACAATATCTATTAATTTTTCACATTATTTTTTTTGTTATTTTCTGATTAACTTATTCACTCTGCCATTGCTGAAAAGTAGTATTTGGCGAATTTATGCGGGACTATTGAAATACTACTATACTATAATTATAGATGTTTAACTACAATACAAACGAAATACCTAGACAACTTTTAATCAATAAGTAGTTATTTAAAAAAATATATCAACATTTAAAATTAAAATGAATATTTATTACATATTTATTTTATAAATCGTAATATTCTATTTTTATTCATCGAAAAATAATTTTATCAGACTTTACCAGGGTGAGGGAAAGAAAATAGGAGTAAGGTATTAAACTAACAATTCGGTTACAGTCTGACACTGGTACAATTACAGTCCGACACTGGTACAATTACAGTCCGACACTGGTACAATTACAGTCCGACACTGGTACAATTACAGTCTGACACTGGTACAATTACAGTCTGACACTGGTACAATTACAGTCTGACACTGGTACAATTACAGTCTGACACTGGTACAATGGTAAATGATTATGATAAGAAGGCAATATTAAAATACATTTTTTATGTAAATAAAATTTCAATTTTAATTTTAAAATTACAATTTTCTACCTAACCAACATGTTTTTGACCTCTAAATGCAAAATTGTACAGCTTATAATAAAATAAATATTTATAAATTATTCTAATGACTGACTCATCATGATAATAATAAAAATAACACAGAATTTTTAGACAGTTACATGATTATTGAAGTCAAATTTTATAATATGAAGCTACTGTTTGCTTGATAAAAAAATGGAATCAACACTAACATAGATTTTAGGGTTGTACCTCCTCCATAGTAGTTATTTTTTTTATTGAAAGTGAACTAAGCATCACTGTGTAATAAGTATTATTTATATTTATGTAAAATCTGAATTTACTAAGCATTCTATTGTTTCTAACATTAATATTCACAAGTGCATTCTTTTTGTGGTTCACTGAAATAAGACAATAAAAACTTAATAATACAAATATGTAAATAATTTAATTAAAAATTATAGTATATTATTGGTAATGGGAGTAATTAAAGGAGTAGGAAATAATACAATTTTTTATTATAAGTTTCAGTACCCTTCATCACTGATTGATATTGTATAACCAGGGAAGGCATCTTTGACAAGCTTAGCGGTGATTTCATGGTCTGCTTTCCCATATCCTTGGGAATATCCATAAATATGTATCTTCTTGTTGTCAGGATCGTGGGAGATCCTTCCTCCACCTAGAGGTTCTAAATCTAAAGGTTGTAGTTTTGCTTGCACCTATAATCATGTTATTATTATAAATTACAATTTATTATAACATAATTTTGTAAATAACATAATAGCTTACTAGGTATAATGCTAAAATTCTTACCTCATCAAAAATATCAGAATGATAGTTGCATCTTTTATAGCCTCTAACTATTACCATTTGCGGTTCTGCTTCATTTTTAGCTTTATCATAAACATTTATGAGAATATATTTGAAAACACCGCTAGGATCAATGTCAACGAGAGGTATAGTAGATGTTGAAGACATGCTTCTGATACTGGTGGCTACATTAACTGAAACTTAAATTAAAATAAACATACTTTTAAAAGTAAAAATGGTTAATTTGGTCAGTTTTTTTAGGTTGACGCTGCATCCGCCATGAAGCAGGGTAGGCAGAGGCAGCCTAGTGTTAAGACACACTTTCCCCCGAATTTTCCAGGCATTGCAGTGGAATTCAACGCGGCGCTTTGTCTCAACATCAGTGCGAAGATATGAATATAAAATATTTCATTTCCTTGAGTCAGTCAGTTCTATATATTATTTCTAATAGGCAAATTATTAAGCTGTATTGTTACATTTGGGTGGCTGAAGAGCTTTACGGTAATATGGCGTCTTATAGGGTTCAAGAAGTCTTAGAGACTGTTTTAAGAAAACCAGGGGTTTGGACATTAGAACGTACAATTTGTATAAAGATTTTGATTTAGAAATTATTAATAGAAAAATACCTGGTAAAATTTTTGAACTGTCAGTTGACATTTAGATTTGACAGTTACATTCAAGGAACATATTTTATACTGGTTACACTAAAAACTATTATAAATGGATAGAACCGTACGATAACTGTTTTTTTTAATTTTAAAACTAAATATGATGAAATAATAATATATTTTAATTTAAATACTAATTAATTTAAATTTAATTGTACAATTTAAGGAACTATTACTGAAATTTATACGTAGCGTTTTTAATATTATTGTTGTAGTCCTTGGACTCTAGATCTTTTATGCTATCTATAATACAAATACTTAAAATAATAATTAGACATCTATATATCTATATTTTTGTTTAAAACGATAAAGTTGAAGTAATCACTTGTTACAAATATAGTAAAAATAAAGTGGCACGTGTAATTTGATATTTAGTTTGTAAATATGAGTTCTGGGCCAAATAAAATGGACCCAAATCTCACAGGTATATTTAAAGTTGTGTAATGGTTGATTTACATTACTCAAATATACACCTATGAGTATTCTTGGGTGAATTATTTTTGTATACAACCCCAAAACATTGCAATATATTGATAATTACGTAATTTACAATATAAAATCACGTTAATATATATAATTTAAAATTTATCAGAGACTACTATGCTCATTTGTAATGGTTTTTCTTTCAGGCTTGTGGGTGAACTTTTTCACTGCAGCAGGTATACCTTCTGAAGTAGCTGCTACTTATGCTTTGACTTTCACAGAAAATAGAATTCAAAACGATATGTTACTGGATCTAAATAAAGAATATCTCAGGGATATGGGCATTATTAGAATGGGAGATATTATTGCTATTTTACGGTAAATACCATTTAACTAACACTGTTAGAACTCACATCTAGGAAACAAACATCCCTAAAGATCAAAATTTTGTTTCTTTAGTTCTTCAGACTCAAAAGAAACTAAAAATAAAAAATAAGCTTAGTATAAATTTGTACAGTGGGTTAATATATAATGTTAGTAGTTTCTTCTCTTTTGACATGTAGATATATTACTATTACATTAGTCCGGAGTAGTAGTAGTAGTTGTCATGACAAGTTTCCTTTACAATAAAAGTTAAATTAATGTTATTATAAAAAGATTTAAATTAAATCAGCTTCACACTTTATCCCGCACACAGCAGGGTAGGCAGAGAGAACCTAGTGTTAAGACACTTTCCCCACTTTCTGCCGAATTCTGGAGGCATTGGAGGAGGGGAGAACTCTGAGACAATGGAAATATAAACGTAAATAAATATTTCACTTCCTCCAGTGGGGATCGAACCCACTACCGTCGCGTTGCAGTAACACCCTTGTACCACTGCGCCACAATGGCCTCGGACGGAATGAATGTTTTTTTTTATGCCAATTTATAAATAATAAATTAAAATGAGACCTTTGAAAAGTAATTATAAGTAACAATGGCTTGAGGTGTCTAAGACAGTCTTGTGTAAATAATTTAATATCTGGCTTGAAATCACAACATTAATTTTAGCCACGCAAAAGAAGTTCATGAGAGCATAGCCAGGGATAGAGTGTTGAGTACAACAGTTACAAAAGTACCCGTAGCAGCTGTGACTGGTAGATCCACTATTACACAACCTTCATCTCGTAAGTTTTATACTTATTTAAATTACTAACTTTTGGTTAAGCCACAAGAAAAATAACAAACAAAAATCACCATAGTTTTCCACTGTACATGTGTACGGTAGGTTTCCACTGTACATGTGTACATGTGTGTTGGGTTACATCAATACAGGTTTCATGATATAATATTATAGTGTTAGCTTACTTGTGTAAAAGAGGGTAGATGTGGGTGAAAATGACTAAAAACAGTGGAATTGTGTCAATCGGGGGCAGTTGCAACGGCCCTTATCAGAATGAAGCTCGTGTGAAGTATTGTTATTAGGTGCTAGATATCACTTATTACAATCACATAGAACCCCTATCCAAATAATTTTGATAATATATTTTTTTATCTTGTTTTTTTTTTTAAATGTTATGTGCTTCCGAAATCGGAAGCAGTTAAAAAGTTTGTCTAACAATAGTAATAATCTTCCTTGTTAGTTTTTTAGCTTGCTATATCTTGCTGGCTGCAGAGTAGGGCAAAGGGAACCTGGGAACCTAGTGATTCTATTTTCCATTAGGACACGTTTGGAAGCATTGCATTCTGAGTGGTGGAACTCATTACCAGATCGAAAAAATGAAAATATGGGAATCGCATCCTTACTAGCCTAAAATATATACAACACAAATAATTATACAATTCTAACCAGTACATTCTGAGATTAGTGTATTCAACCAAACTAACTCTTCAACTTTATGATGTTAGTATAGGTATCATAGTGTACAATGTGTTTAGGTTAAAAACAGCTGAGTAAATAATACTCCATACCAACAGCAAAGAACCATATATCATACCATCTTTATTATTTTACTTTATGTGTTCCTTTTTCTTTATTATCTATATATATAAAATCGAAAGGTCACTCACTCATGAAATATCAGAAACTACAAGTGCTAGGAATCAGAAAATTTGCATAGCAGTTATTTATAAGACGTAGGTGCTCGCTAAGACGGGAATTTGCAATATTCGCCTTCTAAGGGGTTGTTTTTGGGATTGAAAGGTTGTATGAAACTTCGTTACTACAAATGCTAGGAGTCTCAAATTTTGCATGGACGTCACTTATAGGACGTAGGTAGTACTTAGGGAAACAGAAATTAATAATAACGTAGTTCACGCCGGCGAAGCCGCGGGCGGGCCGCTAGTGTTGTATATTTATATTTTTGTATGTGTAAAGTAGGTATAGTTATATTGATAAATATATTTGTATGTAGGTTTATTATTATTAATATAATAGTTATACACCGCACCCGAAACATTTCCCTACTTCCAACCATTAAAGTCTTCTACATTCAAGGGTTTCTGGTAGAGATATCTATTAGATACAAGTTATCCATTTTTATGTTATATGTTTTCTGTACTTTCATTCTTGTATTCCACACAAATAAATAAATGAAAAAAAAATATATTCATTTTAAACAACTAGGGGGATGGCTATTATATAAAAGGATCTTATTATAAACTTTTGCCTTTATTTATTACATAATTAAAATCATAAGGCACAGGTCTCATGTTAAATGCCATAATTTTAGATTTAATTGCCAATTAGTTATTTTTTAAGCATTTAAACTATTATGCTTAAATGGTCTAGCCATGTTGAGAGAATAAGAGTTGAAAGAACAACAAAAAAGATATATGACACAGTACTGATGATACTAAAAAAAATGACTCTGTATATACTAATCCCACTCTATTGAAAATCTACAAAACATTTATAATTGACTTGTTTGACTTATTTCAAAAGGATGTATTATAATACTAGTGACACAACCATGGCTTTGTTCGTGGCTCACTTAAACTTCTATTATAGCCAAGTTATATGAAATCTTTACATAATTAATAGCCAATAGTATGTTCTGATGTATAAGCTATAACTATGAAGTCCAGATTCATCCATCCTCTCATTAGTAGGGTAGCATTAATATATTATGATCATTATTACAATATTACAGCTGCCAGTCGTATATTGGAGCATTACACAAGGAACCCACAAGTACAAGATACGTCACCTGTCAGAAATACACAGCAGAAAAGGAAATCCAATGAAATGTAATGTTATTTTTTATTTTGTTTAATGTTTAACACCATTGCCAATACTGGATTGCTATAGTATTTAAATGTATTGGCTCATCTTTGTAAATGATTATCAAATATAAAAATATTGTTTTCATTTCCCTGATCTTATAGACAAAATGCTTATCCTGTGTTACATATAGGATACCTTGTGTTACAAATTACCATTGTATATGCAATAGTTGTTTTCTCCATCAATAAAAGATAGTAGTTGGATAAAAAATTTTTTTACCAAAATACTTATGCCAAAATAATAATATAATATAATAATAATAATATATTTATTAAATTAATATTTGATACATTACAATACAACTTTAATCGTTAATAACTGCAGTAGTATAAACTGTGTTGCAGTTATTAGCTCCCGCCTCGCAGCCGTCCTTCT
>DWNA01002001.1:0-12870 GCA_018249835.1 Heliconius besckei
GAATGTAATGCAGGATAGCTGCCAACTAATGTAATAGATTGTACCATTGATTTTGAAAAGAGCAACTGTTGAGTTTCTTGCCGGCTCTTCTCAGCAGAACTGCCTTCCGAACCGGTGGTAGCTTTTTATTAATATGTTCATTCGACGATTCAAAAGTGCTTGTAATAATTGCCTATTTGAATAAAGAATATTTAGAATTTTGAATTTGAATTTGAAACATATTTTTTATTTTATGATTTAAAGTTTTTAAGAGGTAAGGTAATTATAAGTAACTCTTGATAGTTGTATATAATTTTTGAATCGCAGGTGAACAATGCGACGTCTACGTAGAGTACTACAAGCAACTGACAGCTGACTCTTAACCCAAGGTTCAAGGTTCCGTTCCCGACTGAAGACTGTGATCTGTGTAGGTATAGATGTTTAATGATAGTAGTTGAAATTATTTAATGATATTATTTTGTACGTTTAATGTTATATACTTCATTTAATGTCATATAATTAATTATATACACACATTGCAGTACGATCGATGCGTCGTGGCCGCCCTGAACTTAACTGTAAATAGCTGTGAAGATTATTTTTTTTCTTTTGTTTATTAATATTCCCGTGTGAACAATGCGCAAAACTTCAAAAGTCAAATTTCAGAGAGGCCACGACTCAAAATGAAATATTTATGTTTACATTTCTTCGCTCCGGTGTCGAGGCACACCGCTAAGCACAGCGTTAAGTTCCGCCACTTGAATTCCCAACACAATGCCTCCAGAATTCGGTGAAAAATGCTGAACGGAGTGTCTCAACACTAGGTTCCCTATGCCTACCCTGTTGTGTTCGGGAAAAAGCGTGAAGGTGAAAAAAAATCTTAAGCTAGTAATATAATTCAGATATTGCCAAAAGATTATTGTTTGTAATATCTTATGTTTTTTTTTTCAAATTACTTAAAGTTGAAAAATATATAGGTAAATTCAATTTCAGTTACGTTCCAATTGTATATAAGTAAAGAATAATTTCAATGATTGTTATGTAATTATAATTTATAAAATTATAATTTACTTATAGGTACGTTTGACTGTGAAAATTATACTATGTTCAAGTTTATTTGTAGTTTTATTTTGAATACTAAGATAGATTGTGCTCGTGATTTTCGCGGCCTTGCCCAAAATGATGTTTTCTAACATGAATTAACAAAACTCCTAAAAAAGTTAATTTATGGCGTAATTATATATCTTTAATTTTATACTTTTTTTATCTTAGAATTTTTCTTACTTAAGTATATTTTCTTTCCGAGTGGACAATATGCAAAAGTTCAGAAAACGTATCTTCGGGGTGGCCACTACTACAACACTAGGTTCTCAAGTTCCCTCTGCCTGCTCAGCTAAATATGTGCGGGATATCGTGGTTTTCTACACATAGGAATTAAAATAGTATAGGTACCGATCTATTTTATAACCAACCAACAAAATTCAAAAGTTAGAATGATTAATTAGTAATCAGCTAAAAAACATGCTCGTCATAAGACGTCACGGTGGCAACATTTACAATTTTTGCAAATATGGAGATTAAATAAGCATATAATTACTTAATTGTACTGCATCATGCCAATAGTGTCCTATATTACTTCAGTCTATATACGATATTGTCACGGGTACGATTTCCACTCGGTGGAATGATTATATTAAAAACTAGCGACCCGATCGCGGCTTCGCTCGCTTGTAGGTATATCTTTACACGTTTATATTTTCATCTTAATTAGTTTCGTGATCTAATAAAATTCAATAAAAAGTTATTTAGAAGCAATATTGTAAGCATGCACGCAGTATTATATTTTAAAATAGTTTTTTTTTAATTTATAAACCAATTTAAATAAAGCTAACGCTAAATGTTAAGGGAGATTTGTCAAAAATAGTGTGTCAATAGTGACAACCGCATTTCGATCGGTCAGGCCGTTTCTGAGATTAGTGTGCATTACCACGCAGACTAACTTAAAAAATAATTGTTTTGAGTTAATTTCTCAAATATCTTCCATATTCAAATAGCAAGGATTTACTTGTTCCTGAAATATGTTAGAGTTAGGTTAGGTTAGAGTACGAAATTAAAATAAGTACTTATGTGAAGAAATTACCTAATACATAATGAATTATATTTTAGTTGGAATAAAAAAGAAAACATGATTGGATTATATACAAAATGATTTTTATTTTCCAGTCATATAACATTGTAACTTGTACACTTACAATAAACTGTTTAATGCTTAAATAAATATTAATTACAAAAGTAGTTCAGAATTCATTGAAAATAAGTTTCAAAATGTAATTACTGCACGGATGGATTTGCCAATGTGCATTAAATGGAACGCTTCATTTATTTCTGATAGAGGAACTTTATGGGTTACAAATTCATCCAATGGTAATTTCTTGCTTAAATAATCATCTACCAACTTAGGTACACTATCTCTGCTCTTGTACCCTCCGAAGGCAGTTCCCCTCCATACCCTGCCGGTTACTAGCTGGAATGGCCGTGTACTGATCTCTTCTCCGGCACCTGCAACCCCAATGATGACAGATTCACCCCAACCCTTATGACAGGCTTCCAACGCAGCCCTCATGGTGTTCACATTCCCAATACATTCAAATGTATAATCCAAACCACCATCAGTCAAGTCCACTAATACTTGTTGAATAGGCTTGTCATAATCCTTAGGATTGACAAACTCATTGACACCAAATTTCTTTGCAACTTCAAACTTGTCCGGGTTTATGTCTACTCCAATGATACGCTTAGCACCAGCTGCTTTGCATCCTAAAGCGACAGCTAGACCTACAGCACCTAAACCAAATATAGCACAGTTGGATCCTTCTTCAACCTTAGCGGTGTTTAATGCAGCTCCATATCCAGTAGTAACACCACAGCCAAGCAAGCAGACTTTGTCGATGGGTGCGTTCTTATTAATTTTGCAAAGGGAAATTTCTAGAACAACAGTGTATTCGCTGAATGTGGAACAACCCATGAAGTGGTATAATTCTTTTCCCTTGCATCGGAATCGTCTGGTGCCGTCGGGCATCACACCCTGACCTTGCGTGACGCGGACTTTCTGACATAGGTTAGTTTTTGGGTTTAAGCAAAATTTGCATTCTCTGCACTGAGGAACGTATAGAGGGAGAACAACGTCACCTGGTTTTACGGAAGAGACTCCTTCTCCCACACTCTCGACTACACCGCCGCCCTCGTGACCTAATACAACTGGGAACACACCCTCAGGGTCCTTTCCTGAAAGAGTATAGGCATCAGTATGACATACACCAGTAGCAAATATCTTTACACGTACTTCTCCAGCTTTTGGAGGGTCCACCTCGATTTCTTCGATGGAGAGAGGCTTGCCGGCCTCCCAGGCCACCGCTGCTTTACACTTAATCACTTTACCGGCTGTTGCCATTTTAATGTATATCACACGCCCGTATCACACGAGTGGACAAAATAAAATGAAAGAATATTTGAAATTTAAATTAAATAACTAAATCAAAGTAGCAAAGTACTCAATGATAAATGAAGATGGAGTTTTTGCAATAATTTAAGCGATAAGGCATACTATAGCTACATCACACGTTTTCAATTTCATATGAGAGAAAAGGATGAAGCGAATTTGGCGGTTCATTGTTGAACTTGACCTTGAGTATTAAGGAATTGTTACTAACTTCAGAGAAGTAACTGAGAGGCCCGTATTGGGGTCTATTGGTTGATCATTTAAATATATTCATTTTCAAAATATTGAACAAAATGTATTTTTGTGTTTTTATTCCGTATAATTTACTTTGAATGGAATATTATAAATTATCTTTTGTAATTTATTTAATAAATAATAATTCATAATATATAAGTGAAAATTTAACATTTTGCAACATTATTTTTTGTCTATTCTTGTCAACAAAATGTTGATGTCAAATTAATTGACATGTGACAAAATCATAAACACGCTGAGCTTGGATTAGGTTATGAGCTTAATTTTACTTTTACATTGATTATTTTATTATAAAAATAATGGCGAAATTACATAACTACTATGTACTGTGCCCGCTTATTGATCAAAATAGTTTCTTAGGCGTATCACAAGACCGAGAAAACGAAAACATTATCGTTACATTAGGCCGAAATGTTGTTAATAAATACAGGGTAATGCCTATATTCGTTATTTTGATGTTATGGACGTTATTAGGAAATGGATCTTAAATAACTTTGCTTTTAAACTTTAGCTTTCAGATCAAAAACAAATTGGAGGCTGGACTTCGAAAGATCATGTCACGTCGACCGTTATATGTGATAAAGAACAAAATGCTTACATTGGTGTATTCAATAAAAATACTATCAAAATATGGAAAGAAGAAGATGATAATTTAGATAAAATAAAAAAATACAAGGTAAAATTGCCCACTCCAATTTAATCATAAATTTATTTTAGAGATGTAAAATAATAACAATATTAAATTGTTGTTTTCAGTTTCCAGTAAATATCCTAAAACTGCTCCCTCGACATGAACAGCCGTCCTTAATAATATTTAATAATGGTAATTGTGCATCTCTAACATATGCATTAGATAATAGAAAAGCATATGAAAGCAAAATTCTTGTTAAAGAATCTGACACAATTATTGACACAGCTATATATACTATACATAATACAGATTATATTTGCTATGTAATAAAAAATAGTAAAGATAGCTATGATATTTTAACATGCCCTATAAGAGAGGAGCTGGGCGATATGGACAAGTCTAAACTCAGTAGAATAAAAGTTGAGAGGAATGAAGATGAATACATTGTGGGGGAACTCATAAGCAACTATAATCTTTCCGTTTATTTCCTATGTAAGTGTATTATTCTTTATTATGTGCATTACAATTTATTGAATTTCCATTTTTTTAAAATAGCATGTCAATTTGTTCATTTCAATAAAGTTATGCTGTGATTATTGCAGTAGACCATTGTCAAAGCACCCAAAATTTATGAGCTCAAAAACAACAAAAGCATATATCTAAAAAATTGGAAAGAGACCCTGAAACATGAAAAAGTCAATAATTTATTAAAATTCAAAATTTAAAAAACATAAGTTATAACCCACTGCACCTATAGTCAGCATCTTTAGTACTCAAAATTTGTTGTGACATATACAATTATTTCCATTTGGTTTCATTTCTTTTGGTAGCCTGATGGAAAGAAGAATATTTAAATTTGGACTAGGAGCGGAAAAACTTCAAAGTTAGTCCTGTAGCATAAAATCTAGTTTTTAACACTTCACCTTATTTGAAACTTTACCTTTTAAACCTTGTCTAAAGATATATTTTAAAATGTATATATTTTCTTGTATTCTAGGGAATGATGGCAAACTTACTGTATATGATTTAGAGAAAAAAACATGGAAAACTGTAGGGACTGTACCATGGATTTCTACTTTATCAAGTGTCTCCATAGCTTGGATGGGCACTGACCATTTAATTTTATTTGGTAGCAACAATGACCAAGATGGTGCTATAATAGTAGCTTACAACATTATCTTAGGAGTCGGCACGTGTAGATATCCTATGAAGATGTATTCTGAACAAGCTAAATTATATTGTTTTAATGGCCGCATTATACTTGAAGCTTCAAATCATATAGGTATGCTGCCATACGTACTAGAAACTAATAGGAATTTATCAAGTTTGTTAGGATCTCATGATATAATTGAAGATAGTAACACAGAAATAGCTGATTGGGACACCCCTACTGAACCTACATTCAAAGTGGCAGCCGAAATTAAAGATTTATTAAAACTTGGTTTGACAGAGAGGGCAATGTGTGCACAACTGCTACCGTTATTACTGGAAAAAGAAGATTGGTACCCTGTATATAAACTCGTAAAAGAATTTCAAGATGTACCAGAATCAACGTTAGTGTTACTACTTAATTATTCCATTAAACTACTCAAGCTTGATGATGTAGATATAACTGATCAAGAGGCATTTACAAATTTTGTAGAAGGATGCGGTAAATCTAATCTAGAAATAATGATCCTTAGAGGGAAGTTGAAATTATTAAATCATGTAATTAAAATTAATTTTAGTGACGCCTTACTAATACCTTTTCTGAGAAATGGATTATCGCTAGACAATGCTTTATTTTTAATGTCGTATATATCATGTTTACTTATGGATTCAGAGAAAAAATTAAATATGGAATATGAGAGTAAGTTATACGATTGGTGTATATTACTCATGGACGCCTTTTATCAACAATACTTATTGACAAAAGACGAAAAAGTTTCTAATGTACTACAAAAAATGCAGGAAGTCGTAGAAAATTTGATTGATCAGTTGATGTCGATTGATAGCACAATGGCTTTATTGCAAAAAATATTGTCTCGTAAGAAAATGGTGGAGCAGGAAGAATCATTGTCATATGCAATTGAATTGATTGAAATATAAGTTTTCATTGTAATTTTTTTTTTTTTTTGCTTATACCAATTGAGGTAAGTAAAGATATATCACATAGAATATATATAACATATATTTCCTTTCTCATAATTCAGAAAACACTGATTATATTAATAGTATACACTTACTGTTACTATATTTACAAAATTAAACATTTGTTTCTACAAATTAAATGGTACCATGATCAGTCTGAACAAAGTTGAGATTTTTAATCACATTTATATACCTTACTTAATAGCTAAGCCATATTTTTTTTTTACATTAAACTTAATTATAATTCTGTAACTACAAATTTTTCGTATTTTAGGCAGTTTTACATTATTACTATCAATTATGGACACGTAAGTAATAATTTACAAATTCTTGTATACCAATATTGAGGGAACTATATACTAATATAAGGCTTCAATATTTCTTATTTTATAATTCTAAAGTAGGTATATTAAATAATACAGAATCAATGTACCTATATCTTATAACTATGAGTAAGAAATCTTATCAAACAGGTATTTTCATTATATTTAAATTTTGTAAAATATTTATTTGTAATTGTTAGTTATCATGTTCTGATTTTAGTAATATAAAGTATATTGCAGAATGAAATAATAAGATATTTCCTATGATCAATTAAAAATGTGCTATTTAAATTATTTGTAATAATAGCAATAAACATTATTGCAAGATCTGTTACAGTACAAGTTTGCAATTTATTATTTGTTAATTTACTTTAATCATATAAGTACAATTATATATAATGCTAAAAACCATCCATCATTCCACAGGTTTACTTGTAGCAACCCGAGCAAATTGCACAACCATGGGCTTTTCTTTCAATAAATAACCATTAGTTTCATTTAATGCTGTCTCAGCTATACCTACTGACGGGAACGTAACAAAACCTTGCCCTTTCATCCTGCCCTCTTGCATGACCCTCACATCAAAACCAATCTGGTCTTCCTCCGATATATCCTCCACATATCTCTTATATATCTTTTTCAAATCCTCCACTGTTACAGTTTTCGTTAAATTCTTTATATACAATCTCATAGATGGTTGTCCAGGATGATAGTTTTTGTATACTGGCAACACTTTCATGTCCTCATAAGATATTCTGTTTTTCATAAGTTCCTGCTTACTAATTGTTTGTAGTTTAGGCTGTTCAATTATTTCCTTGTTTAACACCGGTAATTGTTCTTTCTCAAACTTTCCGATTTCTCCAACAACTTCTGGTTCTATGGAAGGTTTTCGAAGAGCATCTTGTGATACTAATAGGGAAATATTTTTAGATTTTTTAGGTGTGACTACTTCAAATACTTCATTCTGATCTACATTCTCTTTTGTTTTATAGGTTTGTGGCAAATTAGCTGTTGATAAAACAGCTGCAGGTCTTTTCCTTGTTTTAGGAAGAGAATGATTACGTTTAATCAAAGCAGTTGTTGAAGTTATTGGATTCTGTGCTTGTTCCTCATCACCACTTGAAATTTCTGATTCTGGTTCTTCAGGGGGCAATATTGCTATTTCATCAATGAAAAACTCTCTAAATGATTCCTTAAAAAAACTTAGTGCAGCTTCATTTTCTTTAAATGGCGAATCAAGAGACATCTTATTCATGAGATGTAAAGCTTGAATATAAAATGGTTTGTGCTTAAACAAGGCTGAGATTATATTTACAGCTACAGAAGTGTTTATATTGGGATATTTATAACGTAAATGTGGTGGGGGTGGCTGGTAAAAGTCAACAGAAGGGTTGAAAGCATTCAGTGATTCCAAAAACTCTTTAATATAATTTGTTGTTGCAGAGTTTATATTATCAATTTGTTTAATATGTGTGATTGGATCTTTTTCATAAGAAAATTCCACCACTAGCCGTCTTCCCGCCATTTCTAATTGATGCAATCGGAGCAGTGACTCCTTTGCCTTTTCAACATTTGAAAATGCAGCAAATAAATAGTTTTGTTTCTTTGCTGGTTGCCAAACTTTAACAGCTCCAAAATGTTTCAACATTTTTTCTCTTTCTTCAAAGGGTAAATTAGAAGGTAAATGTTTGACTATTAATATTTTAGACATGATTGTCTTGAATCGGTCTTTGTTTTCAATACATTGAAATTCTTAGGCAACAAAGAAACTTTACTTACAAGTAATTATAATGAAGCTACAACAAATATAAAACTTAATACTGAAGTTATTTAACCAATTCAAGCAGTGATTTTGACTGAGTGAGCTCATGAGCTGATTTCAACTAAGTGCAATAAATTTAGTTATTCTATATTGATTAACAAATATTAAAAATAATATATACTTTCAACAACATAAGTCTATGAGTTGCTTTATTAATATACAACAAGACATGCGATAGATTGAAATTATTGTTTGAGGCAAAATATTTGCAAATTAAAAATATTTACTCTTTTCTTCTAGTTGAAATTTGACAGCAATGAAAATACAGGTTCATAATATTTAATTTTCTTGCTCTTGATTTCTGAACGTAAAAATAAAATATTCAATTCTTTTATATTAGTGAACTGAAGTAAATTTTTGAATCATATTTCACTTTGTAAATAGTATTTAAAAAATATATATTTTTTAAATATAACACTATGTTATGTCATATAATGTCAGACCATGAATGATCTGTCCTGTCCCCCGGTAAAAGTCACTGTGTCAACAGTGGGATACGTCATACGATTCGAATTTGCTATTTTGCTAAAGAATTGTTGAAATATGAATAATTTTTAGCACATTAATAAATAGTAACAATTTATTAGTCAATGAATATGGCTGATGAAAACTCTAGAAAAACCGTAAAAGTAGTTGTCTTAGGTGATATCGGAAGAAGTCCCCGAATGCAGTATCATGCACTATCGCTTGCCGGCTGTGGATTCAATGTCAATATTATTGGTTACGTGGAGTCAAAACCATTAATTGAAATCCAAGAAAACCCTCTAATCACTGTTACGGAGCTACATCCACTTAAACTGGATAAAGTTCCAAAGATTATTCAATACTTTGCAAAAGCTTTGTGGCAGGCTATTAGTTTATTGTTAACGTTATTTATTACTGGAAAATGCAATTATTTACTATGTCAAAATCCCCCAGCCATACCCACATTGCCTGTATGTAGATTTTATTGTTTAGTGAACAGAACAAAATTTATAATTGACTGGCATAATTATGCTTATTCTATAATGGCACTGTCCTTAAGTCCTAAGCATCCTCTTATAAAATTAGCGACTTATATAGAGAAATTTTTTGGGCAATCATCTGATAATAATTTTTGTGTGACATATGCGATGAAAACAGATTTGCTTGAAAACTGGAATGTGATGTAAGTAACACATAAAATAGAAGTAAGGGATGAATATTTACAGATTATTATTTATTTACAAACACCTATGTTTTAGAGCCACTGTGCTTTATGATAGGCCACCAAAAATATTCCAGCCACTTAATCTTCAAGAAAAACATAATTGGTTCCTTAAAATTGGCGAGCAGTATGAAGAATTTAGATGTACATCACCTGATTCTAGTATCGAAAAGACTGCATTTACTGAAGTAGTGGAAAAGTCTATAAAATTAAGAGATGACAGACCTAGCCTTTTGTTTAGTAGTACTAGTTGGACTCCTGATGAAGACTTTAATGTGTTAATGGAGGCTTTACAAGGTACTTTACATATGTTAGTTATTGTCTTAGTGACATAGGCCTCTCCTGAGGATCTTCCTAATGATCAGTTCTTTGATGCTACAATACTTTGCTTTCAATTATAATTCGAACTTAAGTGAGAGTAAACAGTGTCCACAAATTATTTGTAACAGACTATAATCATTTATCTTCTTCTTATTTAGCTTCTTCATCAATCTCTAATATTATTTACAATAATATGATTTACTCAGTTTTGACAAATTCAGCATTTTGACACTAGGTTCTTCATCCTGCAAGATGGAAAACACAATAAGAGCATTTTTCAGTAATGACTGGTGCAGCTGCACAAAGATGTGATTGAAAGGCGACGATTGTGGGTTGCATCCCGACTCAAGGAAGTGAAATATTTATTTACGTTATATATTTTCCATTTTTTCGCCCTGCTGTTGAGGCAAAGCGTGGCATTGAGTTCTGCCACTCAGCACACAATGCCTACAGTATTCAGCAGAAAGTGGGGAATGGAGTGTCTTAACACTAGTATCCCTCTATCTACCCTACTGTGTGTGAGGTACAGTATGAAGCTCATTTTTTTATTTATTAATAACTTCTTTTTTAGTGTATGAAGTAACACACAAACTATCAAAAAAACTTCCTAAGTTGATTTGTGTGATAACTGGTAAGGGTCCAATGAAAGATTATTATAAAGAAAAAATTATATCATGCCAATGGGAAAATGTAAAGGTTGTTACACCATGGTTAGAAGCTGTTGATTATCCAAAAATGGTTGCGAGTGCAGATTTAGGTGTATGTCTGCATACTAGTTCATCTGGCTTGGATTTACCTATGAAAGTTGTTGATATGTTTGGAGCAGGACTGCCAGTATGTGCTTATGATTTTAATTGGTAAGAATTTAAATTGACTTGTTAAATAGTCCCCCTAAATATTTATCCCTAGCTAGCTACCCCATAGCTAATGAGAATGAATAACCAAACACTATTTAGTATACATCCAGGATACACCAAGTTAAGCAGTTAAATATATAAAAATATGCATTAAGAGTATTTGGTGATTCATTAAGATAAATAGGGAATTTATTTTTCTAGTCTCGAAGAATTGGTTCAAAGCGGTGAAAATGGATATACATTCAAAAACTCTGATGAACTATCGAAACAAATAGTCAGCTGGTTTGAAAATTTTCCAAACAATGTGCAACAAAATAAAATTGCAGAGAAAATGAGAAGTAATCTAAGTAAATTCCAAAAATCAAGATGGGAGGACAATTGGAATCTTAGAGTAAAAAGTTTCTTTGAAAACTGACACTAGAAAATTTAAGTAATTGGTCCATATAAATGATAAATTATTCAATAAATTATAATGTTATTTTTGTAAAATCAATAAATAAAATGCAGACTGTTTATGGAAATTTTATTTACAAAAATACATTTCCATGTACTCTTAAAGTAACTTATACTAATAGTCTTTCAATTTCTTGTTGTATGGTTTGGATCTGAGGTTTTAGTTGAGAGCCTTCATTAATAGTAATAGAGCATGCAACTATAGGTCTGGACACTCCACAAGCTCTTCCAAGAGCTTGCTTAGATCTCACAAAAACATAAGGCACATTCTTATCCTCACATAAAATAGGAATGTGAAGAACAATTTCTAATGGCTCTGCATCTGCAGCCATTATGACAAACTCTGATAGTCCTCTGTTAAGGGTTTTAGTGGCTTCATTAGCCCCTTTCCGGAGCTGCTTATAGTTAGCTGCTTGCTGGACAAGATTCAATATTTTAGCAGTTAATGGAGTATCAGCCAAAGGATAGGCCTTAGGGTTTACGCTTGCTTCATTTTCAGCCTGTAATATTAAAACAGAAACAAATAATATTAAATAAAATATTAAAAGCTGTAAGATATTTATAATAAAAAAATACACATTTTTTAGTTTTATAAGCCTTAATTCAGGCTCCCGCCTTGCGGTACTGAGAACATAACCTAAAAGTCACACGTGAATTTTGTTATAAACAAATTTTGATCTGACAACGAAAAGTTGCAGTAGTAAGTTATATATTTGATAACACAATACACCAAAACTTACCATGTTTATTTAAGTTCAGCGTGTTCTGAAGCAATATACTTTAGACCTCTCAGCGATTACTCGCTTCACTGAGGAAGTCTTATATAAATATGTATATAATTACGACTCAAAACAACCTTGTACTTCCTACAATGGCAAATAGATAGTTTACTTAGTTAAAGATCACCCAAAACGATTAGAGATTAAAACAAACACAAGTAGTGTTAAGGTGCTAAGTGCTAACCTCAAAATAAGTAACGAACTAACGACGAGTAGCATAAAGCATGAGCGTTAGACATGGGCGTTACCTAGCGTCACTAGTTTCAGAAACTGCTTACAAGCCAAATCACGGTATAACTAGTTTCGGGCTGTCGTCGAAACTAGTTATGCCGTGATTCGGAGCTACGCGGTTATTCGAAACTACACACATGTTATGTTGTGGTTATGTGTCTGCTATTAGCACATAGCTATTATTTAACATACGTAGTTTCATGAGAGTAAGCAGTAAGCATTAATCAAGTTACATCGACACTAGCACAGTTGTATCTCGCTCTATTATAGTACGTAACGCAAGAAAAAAAGAGACGAGAATAGGCGAATTTGATTGAAAAGCTACAAACATCGTATTTTTTTGTATTAAACACCCAATGAAACGAAAAAGCGATTCTAAACTGTAAATGCAGAAGTTAAACTAT
>DWNA01002002.1:0-12868 GCA_018249835.1 Heliconius besckei
TGTCTTCAGGGGGTTAAATTGGACCAGGTTTTTTTCACCCCATGAAGAGACATTCTCGAGGGATGCCTCAACAGAAGACACAAGTTTATTTCGGCACTGTTCAGCGTTTTCCCGAGAAAGACTTGCGTGGCCGGAGTAAACAGCGTCCACCGTGCTGTCTTCTGCATAGCAATGAATGCTAGAATCTTTCAGCAAGTCATTGATATGCAGAAGAAACAGCGTGGGGGACAGCACGCAGCCTTGGGGAACGCCTGCGTTCACGGGCATATGATTGGAGCAAAAACCGTCGACAGCGGCGATGCTGCGCCCAGTGAGAAAGCTGGCGATCCACCTGCATAAGTTCTCGGGAAGCCCATAGGATGGAAGTTTAGCAAGGAGCGCCCCATGCCACACTCGATCAAAGGCCTTCGTCATGTCCAAACTAACTGCTAGGCCCTCTCCCTTGCTTTCGATAGCCGCAGCCCAACGGTGGGTTAGGTAAACCAGAAGATCATCGGTTGAGCGACCATGGCGGAAGCCATATTGACGGTCTTTAATCAATCGGTGATCCTCTAGATAAACCAAGACCTGGCTATTGAGAGACTTTTGAGAGTAGGGAGATGATGGCAATAGGCCTGTAGTTAGATGGATCGGAACCATCGCCCTTCTTAGGGATCGGGTGGATAAGAGTGCTCTTCCATTAATCTGGGACTACGCCGACTGAGTAAGAGTGCCGAAACAAACGCGTTAGCACCGGTGTCAGCTCAGGAGCACAAGAACGAAGCACTAAGGGGGAGATGCCATCTGGCCCGCTCGACTTGTGAATGTCCAAAGAGGACAGAGCTCGCCTTACAGCTTTTTGGCTGAACTTAACCTCAGGCATTGAGCTCTAGCACCGCGGGATGGTCGGCGGCGTTGATCCTTGGTCATCCAAAGTTGAGTTCGAGGCAAAGAGAGCGCCCAGGAGATCGGCTTTCTCTTTCGCCGTGTGGACCAAGATGTCATTCCCCTTGCGTAAAGGCGGAAGCGAAGGCTGGCTGAAGTTGCCGAGTGCCGCCTTTTTATATATACTCTCTTATATTCTTTTTTTTTTCGTTATACTATCTTTTTGAGGCTTTCAACTTCGGATCCTTAGTAACCAGCGCCTCAGCCCAGATTTGATATGCCTCGCGTTTGCTAAGGGCAGCAAGTTTGCAGGACGTATCAAACCAAGGCTGTGACTTGCCATCAATAGGCACTACAGTGCTAGGAATATGAAGTTCCATGCCCTGCAGAACCACGTCGGCAACAGCAGTGGCACAGGTACTAGGATCATAAGAAGAGAAGCAAACCGGGCCCCAGGGATAAGATGAGTAAAATGTACGCATCCCATCCCAATCTGCTGACTTGTAGTGCCAGCCGCGACGAGTTGCGGGTGTTCTGCGACTGCCGCGCTTAATGGGCACGACACTCCGTACCAAGCAGTTATAATAAAGATGTGAATGTAAAATATGCTGAGGTCATTAGAGGCGAGTCGTGGCGCAGGGGCACAAAGTGTGACTGTAAAATTGACTGATTGTGGATTCGTTCCCCACTCGACGAGGTGAAATATGTATTTTAATGAATATTTCCATTTCTTCGCTCTGGTGTCGAGGCAGTGAGAGAGGTGTGAATTACGCCACTCAGCATGCAATGACTCCAGAATTCTAATTCGATTCAAGTGAAAAGTGGGGTGTGAACTTGGTTTACTCTGCTTACCCTGCTGTGTGCGAGATACAGCGTGAAGCAGATTACATGTGATAGAAATTTATTAAAATGGCTTATTCAATTGCGAGCATTTAGTGACAAACCACTCTTCCGTACGAGTTATCCTTTTAGTAAAATTTAATAATCAAATTTAAATAATTAATACTTTTAAATGTAAAATAAAAAAGAAGCAAATTGAGAAATCATTTAATTTATTAACAGATAATTAACGAAAATACTAAAACAAAATACATTTTAAACAAACTATAGTTTATTGTAATTTTATTCTATTAGAAAAGAAAAAAAAGGATTCTTATATAAAAACACTTTTTATTATGCCCATCAAATAAAATAAATAAATACTGTATAAACTCTATTTCCAAGAATATATACTTTTTAAATGTCACGAGCCCGTCGTGGCGCACAAGGTGTGACCGTCACGCGACGGTTGTGGGTTCTATCCCCACTCGAGGAAGTGAAATATTTATTTACGTTTATATTTCCATTTCTTTGCTCTGGTGTCGAGACGCAATGCCTCCAGAATTCGGCAGAAAGTAGGGAAGAGTCTATGGGGAGTGTCTTAAAACTAGGTTCCCTTCGCGTACCTGTGCGAATCGTGCTTTTTGGGGGGGTACAGAGTGAAGCTGAAATAAAATATCACGTAAATAATATTAAAATAGTCTAACGTCATACTCATATTACAAAATTTTTCTGTTTATAAAAGGATGTAATGAATTAATGAATAAAATTTTAATGAGTATTTATTGTTCACAGAATCACCCAAAGAAATATCTAAGCAAATTCATGGTAAAAAAACCGATTTATCAGTTGTATCTACAAAAGAATCTGATATTTTGACAAGTAGAATTTTACATCAAACAACAGAGGAAACTAATATACTATGCTTAGACAAAATTGAGGATGTGCAAACACGTGAAGTTCCTTGGAGGAAGAAATCTCAAATTATATCAAGTGAAACGATTAAAGAAGAAAATCTTCAAACTAAACACTGGCGAAAACCACGTTCGGATTCATCGACAGCAATCCAGAAAGTAATTACAGAAGATAATAATTTCATGATAATCAACAATTCAGAAACTGTTGATAAAATTCAATTTAATAAGGACTTTAAAACATCTCAATGGCGTAAATCACGAAATGATAAAAAAACTGACATGGATGACTCAATATTAATAAATAAATCCGTTGACATTATAGAAGAGACTTTAAAAAGAGAATCAGATACGATAATTTTAAAACAAAATAAAGAAGATAAAATCGAAGAAAAAATATCAAAAGATCATGTGCCTTGGACTCAAGAAGCAATAAGGTTACGTCCTACTAAAGTAGAAAAAACACCTATTCAGAAAGAAAGAATAAAAGAAGTTACTTTAAAACAAACACGTAAATCTTCTTTACCAAAATCAGACGAATTAGGAGTTGATGAATCTATTGTAGCTGTAGAGGACAAATCATTCCTTACAGTAACCGATTCTGAAGAAAATATACAAACATCCAGTTTTATTCAGAAAAACCCAAAGGAAGATCAATTAGCACATATTGACAAAGACTCTGAAAAGCCAATAAAACTTAAAGAAGATACTGAAAATAATATACAGAAAGATCAAATAAAGAAACAGTCGAAAGAACTTAAAATTGTTAACAGTATACCATGGACAAAACAAGCTATTAAATTAAAACCTACCAAAGTAGAAAAGTCTCAAATACAAAGAGAACAGTTAGAAGATGTACAATTAAAAAAAATAAAGAAAGAATCCTTTACGAAAACAGAAGCTATACTTATAGAGGAGTCGCTTACGGCCATTGAAGATACAGTGATTCTTAAATTAACACAAGAGAACGATATATTGCAAAATGAACATCTTCAATCAATTGTAAAAGAAAAAGAAGAAGACGACAAACTCAAAGAAGTAAGCTGGCGAACAGAGAAAAGGAAGCCCAAAAAAGAACAATCAATCGAAGATATAATACTTAAGCCAGCTTCTTCACAAAAACAACCAGAAAAAGAAAAAGCCGAAGAAGTAGGTTACAAACCAGTGCTGAGGGAGAAACTAAAGGAGATAGAAGAATCCAAGGATGTAAAGTGGCCCACTGGTAAAGGAAAATCCAAAGAAGAACAACTAGTTGAAGATGTTGTGCTTAAACCTGTTTCAAAGATTAAGAAACCAGAAGACGAAAAACAGGAAGTTTTACGTCTCAAGCCAAATGTAAGTGATGTAACTAAAGATGAAAAAGACAAGCCTAAAGAGGTGAGTTGGCGAAAAAGCAAGAGCAAGCCAGAGGATGAACAATCTGTTAAAAAAGTTATTCTTAAATCAGTATCTCAACAAAAAGAACAAGAGATAGAAAAGATTGAAGAAGTATATCTTAAACCTGTTAGTAAGGAGAAATCTTATGAGACAGAGGTAGCTCAGGACCTTAACTGGCCCACTGGCAGGAAGAAACCAAAAGAAGAACAACTAGGTGAAGAAATTGTGCTTAAACTAGCTCCAAAGGGAGAAAAACCAGAAGAAGAGAAACAACATTTAATTCTTAGGCCTGTAGAAGAAGAAAAACTTAAAGACGATAAAGATTTACCCAAAGGGGTGAGTTGGCGTACAGGAAAGAAAAAGTCAAAAGAAGAACAGCCTGTTGAAGAAGTTGTTCCTAAATCAGTACCAAAGCAAAATAAACCAGATAATGAAAAGTTCCAAGATGTATTCCTAGAACCTGTTAGAAAAGAGAAACTAAAGGAGCCAGGGCAGCCACAGGATGTTAAATGGCCTACTGGTGGTAGGAAACCAATAGAAGATCAATCACTTGAAGATGTGATTTTAAAACCAATTTCTAAACAAAACAAAATAGAAAAAGAAATATCTGAACAAGTGCAACTTAAACCGGTAACGAAGAAACCTAAGGAAGTAGAAAAACTTCAGGAAGCTAAATGGATCACTGATAAAAGGCAACTGAAAGAAGAACAACCAGTTGAACAAGGCGTACTGAAACCAGTGCCAAAGACAAAAAAACTAGAAGAAGAGAAAGTTGATGTAATTCTCAAACCAGTAGAAAAAGAAAAAACTAAAAACGATGAAGATACACCCAAAGAGGTGAGTTGGCGAACAGGAACGAGAAAGTTAAAACAAGAACAACCAGTTGAAGAAAAGCCTGAAGAAGTACAACTAAAACCTGTAAGGAAAGAGAAATCAAAGGAGCTAGAGGCGCCTCAGGACGTTGTATGGCCAACTGGTACGAGGAAAGCGAAAGAAGAACAACCGGTTGAAGAAATTATTTGTAAACTAATTCCTAAGCTAAATGAATCAGAAGAAAAAGAACCTGAAGAAGTACTACTAAAAACTATTACAAAAGAGAAATCAAAGGAGGTAGCGGAACCACAGGACGTAAAGTGGCCAACTGGTAAGAGGAAACCAAAAATAGAACAACCAGTCGAAGAAGTGGTTTTGAAACCAGTTTTTAAGCAAAAAGAACCAAAAGACGAACAATCTGAAGACGTACAACTAAAACCTGTCGGGAAAGAGATATCAAAGGAGCCAGATACACTTCAGGACGTTAAGTGGCCGACTGGTAAGAGAAAACCAAAAGAAGAACAACCAGTCGAAGAAGTGATTTTGAAACCAATTCCTAAGCAAAAAGAACTAGTAGAAGAAAAGCCTGAAGAAGTACACCTAAAACCTGTAGGGAAAGAGATATCAAAGGAGCCAGAGACACCTCAGGGCGTTAAGTGGCCAACTGGTAAGAGAAAACCAAAAGAAGAGCAACCAGTCGAAGAAGTGATTTTAAAACCAATTCCTAAGCAAAAAGAACCAGTAGAAGAAAAGCCTGAAGAAGTACACCTAAAACCTGTAAGGAAAGAGATATCAAAGGAGCCAGAGATACCTCAAGACGTTAAGTGGCCAACTGGTAAGAGAAAACCAAAAGAAGAACAACCGGTCGAAGAAGTGATTTTAAAACCAATTCCTAAGCAAAAAGAACCAGTAGAAGAAAAGCCTGAAGAAGTACAACTAAAACCTGTAAGGAAAGAGAAATCAAAGGAACCAGAGGTACTTCAGGACATTAAATGGCCAATTAGTAAGAGAAAACCAAAAGAAGAAGAACCGGTCGAAGAAGTTGTTTTGAAACCAATTCCTAAGCTAAATGAATCAGAAGAAAAAGAACCTGAAGAAGCACTACTAAAAATTATTACAAAAGAGCAATCGAAGGAGGCAGCGAACGTAAAATGGCCAACTGGTAAGAGGAAACCAAAAATAGAACAACCAGTCGAAGAAGTGGTTTTAAAACCAGTTTTTAAGCAAAAAGAACCAAAAGACGAACAATCTGAAGACGTACAACTAAAACCTGTAGGGAAAGAGATATCAAAGGAGCCAGATACACTTCATGACGTTAAGTGGCCGACTGGTAAGAGAAAATCAAAAGAAAAACAACCGGTCGAAGAAGTGATTTTGAAACCAATTTCTAAGCAAAAAGAACTAGTAGAAGAAAATCCTGAAAAAGTACAACTAAAACCTGTAAAAAAAGAGAAATCAAAGGAGCCAGAGGCACCTCAGGACGTTAAATGGCCAACCGGTACGAGAAAAGCAAAAGAAGAACAACCGATTGAAGAAATTGTTTTGAAACCAGTTCAAAAGGAACAAAAAGAACCAGCACAAGAAAAACTTGAAGCAGTACAACTAAAACCTGTAAAGATAGAACCAAAAGACTCAGAAGAACCACTAGAAACTGAATGGCCCACTGGTAAAAGAAAACCAAAAGAAGAACAGTTACCCGACGAAGTGGTGCTCAAACCAGTGCCAATGAGAGAAAAAGTAGAAGAAGAAAAACAAGATGTAATTCTTGAGCCAGTAGAAAAAGAAAAATCTAAGGAGAAAGAACAAAAACCTAAAGAGCTGAGTTGGCGATTAGGAAAAAGGAAGCCGAGAGAAGAACAATCTGTTGAAGAAGTTGTTCTAAAACCAGTAGATATACAAGAAACCATGAAACCGGAAAAGCAGCTAAAACTTTTTAGCGTGCCTTTAGAAGCGCCTAACATTTCTCAGACTGATTCAGAAGGCAGTGTGAAAGCATCTAAAGCAGTGATGGAAGAACAAATCGAATTAGAATCAATTGTCGTGTCTAAAATAAAGACACAAAGGAAAGAAAAGAAGATAATAGAAAAGAAGAAGAAGGAAGAGGAGGAAGGTAAGATAACTTAATCATTAAACTTAAAATACATGTCAAACACCAGTTATTTTTAAGGATCTTTTTCCATATAATCATAAAATATAAAGTACTGAATACAGATGCATGGCGATTACTTTTAAATAGGATTGAATTAAAACTAACATTAGCTGAGGATACAAATTCATGTGAAATTTTAACATTAGCTGAAGATGATTGTAAATGTAAATGTAAATATTAAAACACATAAAACTGTGTAGTTTATGTTCAGTGCTCACCAATTTAAGTCTATAATATTTTCTTAACTTTGTTCTACTTAAATTGAACAACATTCACCATTTTCCAATTCCTATATTAATGATATATGGACGAATACTAATCAAGATTATCTTAATGTTTATTAATAAATCGCCATATACAATATGTATATAATAAAATACTAACATAAAAGCATATACATTAACAAATACATGTTTTACAGAAGTTGGGCCTATAATAACTCAACCGATTAAAGCCATGACTGTATATGAAAATGATGATTTTGAACTTGAAGTTAGATTCTATCCTGAGGATATCGATAAAGTGATTTGGTTCTGTAACAATCAACCTCTTGAAGGAGTTGATAGTTACCGTATAGTTACAACAAACGGAAAATCTATTTTAAAAGTTCCCAAAACACAGAAAAAGAAAATAGGCAAATATGAAGTAGTATTAGAGAAAAACAATGTTGTATCAAAATCAGCAAGTACTGTAAAGTTAATTAAAGTTACCGATGACGATTTTATTAAACCACCTGTTTTCATTAAATCGTTAGAACCAAAAGAGGTTTGTTACGGAGATATAGTCCTTTTGGAAACCGAAGTTGTATCGAATCCTTGTGCATCATTTCAATGGTTTATTGGTAATAAAGATGTTATTACTTATACAAAACAAAATAAAATACACAACATATATATTACAAATAAAGATAACATTTCATGTCTATGTATTGAAAATATTAATAAGGAACAAGTGGAAGTGATAACATGTAGAGCGGAAAACTTCGGTGGCTCTGTTTCTTGTTCCGCTTCTATTATATTAAGGAACAATGTCAAAGAATTAAATGGCATTGCCCCTGTGTTTGTTGTACCTCTAAAATCTGCCACGGTTATGGACGGTGATCAAATTCTATTAAACTGTACAGTCGTAGGAGAACCGTGGCCTAAAATTGATTGGTATCATGATAAAAAGCTTATTGAATGGGCCCGAGATATATCAGTTGGTCGCCAAGAATCAGGACTTTGTGAAATACGCATAATAGAAGCATTTCCAGAAATGTCCGGCACTTACAGTTGTGTAGCCACAAACGAGTATGGTTCCAGTCGCAGCCAATGTATTGTGACTGTTGAAGGTAGAAACAGTTATAGTGGTCTGAAAGCATGCGTTTTTCTAATAAACATAATAAAACTGCACGGTGAATGTCAGAATTGCACCAACACACTTTTACATTCTTCATATATATCATATATATTTCATATATATATTCATATATATATGAAATATATATTTGCCATGCATCTGTAGATATTGAAAGTTATATCAGGCTAATATATTAGAATAGCGAAATGTATGAAAGGCACTTTTTTTAAAAACATTAAAATTATTTCATGGAAGCTTCTGATTTCAATATGTTTATTATTTTAAAGAAAACGCTTAACTCGCACATCTAGCACTTACAGTATTCCAATTTATTCATATATAAAAAGATTATAATTTGCTCTAGCAGACTTTTTTTATGAAGTATTTTTAAATATTGTCATATATTTATCTTGAATATTAAATTACTTACCTTTATTTTTATATCACAATTATACTTATATTTACTTTTTTCTAGCCTATGAATATGTTCCAAGTGTATCTGAAGAAGATGTATTAAGTGACGAGGTGACTATATTTGGCGTTCATATTTTGACATAATTGTATGAGATTATATTGTACTAACTCTTAATAAACAACATATAAATTACAGAAGACAAACGACGTTGAAGAATTTGCCCCGAAGATTGTAAAAGCTCTACCAACTGTCGTTTCCATAACTGAAGGAGAGCTGACAAGGTTTGTTTTATCATAAATTCTCCTAAAAATAACACTCCTTAATTAATATAATTTCGAATATTGCTATGTGTATTTATGTATCATACTTTGAATAACAGATTAGAAGCAAGAGCAATAGGTATACCTAAGCCAGAAATAAGATGGTTAAAACAAGGTCTGGAGATATTGCAGTCTGAAGAGTATCAAATAGAAGAATTAGAAGATGGAACTTCTGTTCTTATTATACCTGAGGTGTATCAAGACGATACTGGTGAAATTACATTTGAAGCATTTAATCCGTTGGGCATTACATCGACTATTGCAGCTTTATCGGTTGAAAGTAAGTCTTAAAATTAACACTATCGTTACGTAAGATGTTTAATTTATTTCAGAAGCTGTACAAATACAGCAGTAGAAAATTATATCGTATAGTAATTTTTGCTTAAGTGCTTTGAAAAATAAACATCTTACGAATAATACATGATAATACAATGTTAATAAAGGTTGGTCTAACCAAAGCGCACGATGTTAATTGTAAATAAAACCTAAGGTTTCCAGAGAATTAGAATAGAATCTTAAAACTTTTATTATGATAGGATGACTTATGGCAATTATGTGGGATACAAAATAGAGACCAAATGTTCGCCACGGCTCCGAAGGCATACCTCTATCCGATGATCCATATTTTAAATGACTCTGGGACATCATTGAAGTTCAATGTCGTTATTATCTCATGCTTTAGCTTTTGAATTGTTCTTGGCAAGTTGATATCACTTGCCCTACAGCCATCGAAGCGATAGCTCTTTTGTTTGGCCGTGTTATCTCACGTCGTGCTCAAGCTCATGTAATTTGACACCGTCGGATCCCTTCCTTTGGGGAACCAAAAGAAAATAGTGTACGTCAAAAAGACCAAAATAATTTAAGAGCTAAAGTATGAGATAATTGGGCATATTAACCACGTCGAACCTCAATTATATATCATTGAAAATATGCAACATACTTTGCTTTACACATATTTATCATAGGTCCTCTATCATAATAAAAAATATAACGATAACTCTCTGAAAACTTTTTGTTTTATTAACAATTAACATTGTACACTGCATTGTGCGTTTTAGATGGACCACATATATGTATATATATATATATATATATATATATATATATATATATATATATATATATATATATATATATATATATAGAATATAGTGACTAGAATAATTTACTTATAATTATTTTTTTTCAGATATATATATATTTATCGGAAAAAAAATATCGTCATCTACCAAAAAACACCTAAATTTATATATCACGAATACCTTGTTATTGCCTATCCTCTAGTTCTCCCCTTTCAACCAATTGACAGTGACACTGACATTATGACTCTTGAAATATTTCAGTCCACATAGTATTCTAACAAAAATATGGATTTTGTTAATTTGGTACTTTTTTACTATAAAAATTAAAAACGTTTATACTCGTATTGTTAATATAGATAATCTACTCTTAAACTGAACTTACAAACACATATAAATAAGTGTAATTACAATAACACTTGTCATTTGTTACTCAGTACACGCCACAGCAAAAAGAAATATAAATAAATAATACAATTTTATATCACCTTGGAAAAGAAGACAAATTTGCCTAGAATTAAACGATTTTGATTTGTTTGTTCTTAGAACTGATATGTAATTTTATCCCGAATTCAATTTAATGGTATTTCGTATTTTTTTCGGACTTAACTTGCATATGGTTAAAAAATATGCAAGTTAAGTCCGAAAAAAATACGAAATTAATATTTAATACCCCAGAAAAACGTCATTTTATATTTTGAGGATTATTAGTCGAATATGTAGATAAGACGGTATGCGTTCTTACTAACTTGAAAGTGGGGCTTTCTTAGAGGCAGCGCCAACTAAAGGTACATAAAATCCTCGCTCACCTGCGTTGAAGTAGAAACGCTCGTATTTAAATATGTTTTTAAAAATAATGTAAACAATGTATATTTATTATTATTAGACTCTTACGTGAACCTTTACTCCCGCCAGACTTCCAATGCAGCATCCCGCTTCTCCTTATGTAGTAGGTACTGAACTTGCCGAGGCCCCGAACGCAAGGCCCCGGCGCCGGAACAATCGCGGCCAGGTCCCACAGCATGACTCCTGCTATAGCAACACCTGCGAGCCTGCGGTTAACTGGGTAATAATAGCCACAACCTAGTGGTGTCTGCGACCCAATTATCACGTGAAAAGCCACCGACTCGCGGATAAAGGCGGCCCAGACGTCGCGTCGTCAGAAGTGGCAGATTTGGCAAGGCCTTTAACTCTGCGCAATTCTTTGGCCTCGACACTTGCATTTCTTCAGGGTAAAGCCATGTTATCTACTGCTGTATTGATGGCGCCAGCCGCATCCTTAAGGACTTTTGTATACTCGTAAGTGCCTTTAAGGTTCCCCGACTTGCTTGCGAGCCGCTTAATTATCGTCAAGCTGTCAGAGACTTGACTCCGTAAGTTGTATACCAAAGACGCTGCCGATGGCCTCTCCAGCATCTCTACAGACACGTCCGACAAACTTGAGCTGGTCCTAAATCCCACTTTTAGTGCAATATCGGCAACCTGTTTTTCTACCCGTGCCCTTGCTCTCTCGTGATTCGAGGCCTGTACCGCGGCTGTGGCTAGACCAATATATTGACCAGAGCTGATTGGTGAGACTGGGTGTCGCTTACCTGAGGCAACCTTCGCCTTGGGCTTCCGTATGCTACCACCACCATAGTCGGAAAATCCATAATTCCCAGGTGACTTTCGGGTTCTCTTTCTGTCTTTCCTGTACAGTGCTCTAGTTTTCTCAGACTCCCTACAAACTTCGCCCTTCTCAAGCTCCATATAAGCTCCGCTCATCTCGGGCCCTACCCTCGCAACACGCCGGTAATCGTGGCTCCCCAATTATTTATGGGACTTGCGTGCCGTAGCATGGAGAGATTCTCTAGCCAAGCTGGTAGTTCGAAATTCTTGAGTACCGACATGTTGTTGTTTGCTGTTACACGGCTGGGCTTTTCTGTCGGAGTGTGCTCCTGTAGGCCGTGTCCATATACGATGGACGATGGATTAAAGGCACGACCATACCTGGTTTTGGTCCGCGCTGGGGAAATCTGGAGAGAGCGATTACTTTTCCCTTATCCGCCACCAGGGGACGCGCCCAGTCTCCTACTGTGTCAGTCAGCTGACCAGCCACACCTTTGGGAGTATAACGTAGTTTGCCTCAATTTTAAATAACGGGAGTAAAGACCCACGTAAAGGGGCTGGTAATAATAAATATACATTTTCTACATAATTCTTAAAAACGTATTTAAAAATGAGCGATTCTACTTCAACGTAGATGACCGTAGGTTTTATCTACCTTTAGTTGGCGCTACCTTTGAAAGTAAGATCTTAGACAACTAAGTATGTTTATTGCAATTATAAATTAAACTTTCTAGGTATCATGGGAACAAAGGAGTATAAAAAACCAGAATGGGTGACTCATATGGAAGAACTGCAGGCTGCATTGAAAGGTAAGTCTTGAAGTGTCTTTTATAGTATATGTTATAAGCAAATAATGTAGATATATTTAATTTGAAAATTTTATTGTAATAAGTAATAATATTTTAGCAAGCCAGTCAGTACCTACTTTTGTGCAACATATAATTGGAGAGAGAATTCAAGAAGAAGAAACTGTTACCTTTGAAGCAATTTTCAAGGGAAATCCTGCTCCAGGTACATAATATTGCAGAACAACATTAGAAGTATAATAATAATAATAATAAGCCTTTTATTTCACATATCACTTTTTTTTACAAATATTGTTAGTTAGATATTAGTAGTAAAAAGTAAATAATTAAATATCTTAGTAGTAAGTAAATTAGTTTGTTAGTTAA
>DWNA01002003.1:0-12865 GCA_018249835.1 Heliconius besckei
CTTCGCTTGCTTATTTAGGTGTGAATTCTAATAAACCACGAAACATGTGTTCAATAAAAGATTTTTAAGAGTCTAAATTTCAAATTTTATAAATATCGGTGGCGATTTAAAGATTTTTCCATACAAAGTTTCAATCCCTTATTGACACCCTTAGGGGGTAAATTCTAAAAAACCGTGAAACACATGTTCAATTAAATCATTTTAAGAGTCTGAATTTACAATTTTATAAAAATCGGTGCCGATTTCAAAAAAAAATCCATACAAACTTTCAACCCTTATTTCACCCCTTTAGGGTAAAAATTTTTCAAAATCCCTTCTTAGTAGATGTCCAGATTACGAAAGTAAACATCTGTCCAAATTTCACGTTTCTACGCACAGCGGTTACGGCTGTGCGTGCGTCTTACCTCAGTCAGTGAGGACAAGTCCTTTTATATATATAGATTATTCTTTTCATTCTTTTTATATTTTTAACAACTACCATAACCACTGATAAATATTTGGTAAATAATATCTATTGATAAAATACTTAGTACCAAAGTAGGTAAGTGAAATACTTACGTATAGCTGTTTTCGTGCGAACGTTGCGCGAGTAGCACATAGGATGGAGAATTGCCCAATAGCGGTCTACGGACACTGCTACGAGGCAGAAGATGCTTATAGTGCACAACATCACCAACAGTGACGTCGTGAATAAGCACGCATAGAGACTCCTCGGCAGACCCACTGAGGCCAGTATCGCGAACGGTATCCCAAGCAATCCAACCAGCAAGTCCGCGATAGCTAACGAAACAATGTAATAGTTCGTTCTACGCCGCAATCTTCTGTCGCGACGGAAAACGTGAATAACCATAGAATTGCCTACAACTGCCACGAGAGCCACGAGAATTTCTAAAGAAGTATATGTAGCGTGTAATTCGGGTGTGGGCGACCGGTGCGGCGCGGGGTCCACGGACGCCGTCGCCGTCGCCGTCGCCGTCGCTGTCACCGCTTCCTCGCTCATGTCTGTCAAATTAATCACTTTACACACTTTCTATATTTCGAAATAGCCGACGGCCAGAACGGGTACAGCCATAAATTAATTTAAAATCACTTTGCCATTTTTTGCATAATAATATATTATGCATTGTCCTATTTTATATTAAAAAAATAGAAATAGTTCTAGTTTCACATTATCGAGTTTCGATAGCTGATCGGTTATCGTATGGGATCGCGAGATCACGATGTCCCGCCCGACCGACGTGTGTTCCTCCACTGCGGGCGCGAATTGGCGCGAAACCACAGCGACTGGGATGGACGCCCTACGCCGACGCACACTTGTTGCCGTTACCACGTTTATCCTTGACAATGAATCCAGATTTATATTAATTTTGAAGTAGAAAGACTAGAAATTTAATGTTTTCTATTTTAGAAGAAAATTCTTTTAAAATATAGTAGGTACCATGTGTGGGTAAAAATACTCAGTAATAAATGTCCAACAAACGATAATAAGTATAATAATACAATTAAATCGTAAAACAATAAAAATATATCACTGGAAATATTTATTGAATCGAAACAAATCTAGTATAAATTGAAATTCTAATATATTTTTTTATTATTTTAATGAATTATTAATTGAATTTAAGGCAAGTCGAGTCGCAGGGACGCGTGTACCTGTAAACGTGACAGATTATGAGTTCGATTCCCATTCCTGGCTCTGGAAAATAGGCAAATCGCGGCTTTGAGTGCCGCCAGTCATTACGCAATGGGAATGGAGGTTCTCTCTGCCTAGCCTACTATATGCAAAAAACAGCGTAAAGCTAAAAAAAATGACGTGAAAAAATGACGCAGCGGCATCATATTTGATTTTAAACGAAACGAAACGGTTGTGGGTTCGACTCCCAATCAAAAAATGATTTAACGTAATATTAATGTATTTTATAAATAAAGAAGTAGAAGAAGAAAAAGAAAAGGACTAATGTGTTTTATAAAGAGTTCAAAATAAATGTTTTTCTTAATGCTTTTTTTTGTAAATAAATTAAATGCAATAATTAAAGCAATGTTTTTTTTCGTACGCACACAAATAAAGCTACTGAGCGTGTTACGACGAAATATTGTCAATGTAAATCTTGTATTTACCGCTAGCTTTAAAAAATTAACAGAAGAAGAGGACCTCTTACCTCATCCACTATCATCAGACAGCCTCTACATACATTCCCACTGGTGAACTCTTATAATCCACAAAAATATTACATATGTAGTATAATTAAAAATTGGGTAGATTTTAAATAAAAATATCAGACATTTATTTGTTATTATGCATTCTATTGTTATTATATTATACACAGTAAAAAATATAATAAAAAATATTATTGTAACACAACACAGAACTTAGGGATTGTCCCTAAGCAAAAAATAAACTAACTAATTATTGTCATAGAAAATATTGAAAAATGCATGGAAAAAATAAATCATAGCAACCATTTTCAGTGGCGTAGCTAGGGTATTTGCTGCACGGTGCGGCTTAGAGGACTTGATGCCCTTTAAAATGGTCTAAGGTCTAAAAAACAAAGAAAAAACAAACTGATCGTCGACTTTGATGCCCCTTTTCCTTTTGATGCCCGGTGCGACCGCACCGCTCGCACCGCCCTAGCTATGCCACTGACCATTTTAATTTTCTGATTACAAAAAAAAACATAAAACAAATACTTCTTTTTGAAATACTCAAATATATTGCATATACAAAATTGTTACAATAAATTATTATGTGCTCATTAAAGCCATGATTATAAATTTAATATATCTATTGAGGATGTAACCTGTCAATCAAATGTCTCGGTATACCCACATCAAGAAGAGAAGACCTTTTGACTTGGTCCAAATTAGGATGAAAACTGAGCAGAGCGTCCCAACACATTTCACTTAACTGAGGTATACAAAGCCAAACTTTATAAAGATTATTATTTCTTCTAGTTTCATTGTCTTTTGGTTCTATACCACCGAACACGTACATACACCCATAAGATGTCACTGTTGATGAATGGAAATATAATGGGTGAGGAAGAACAGTCTTTTGCATTAAATGCCACTGCATATCAGATATATTTAATCGCCAAATATCATCAAAAACACCTTGTCCATCAGTTCCACCAGCAACAAACACTTGAACACCACTCGGAGTCTCTACTTGTACTGCACTATGACATTTTCTAGCTAATGGAGCCACAGCATCTTTCATGCTGTCGTCTGCCTTTGGTATTAATTTGGTCCACTGGTTAGTTTCAAGGTCATACATGGGGATTTCCATGAGCTCAAAGGCCCAATCTCCTGTCCCACCCCCTACTATGTAAAGCTTGTTACCAACTCTAACTACTTCGTGTCGATATCTACCCAGAGGTTCACCTTCTTGTCCGGTCCCAATGAAAACTGGTTCCCAAATCATTGTCCTCAGATCTAATCTGTGAAAAGAAAATTAAATATTATTTAAATAAAAAAGGATGGTGTAGTGTAATGGCACAACGTCTATCTATAAACACAACGGTTGTGGGTTTGATTCCCCCTTGAGATAATGAATTAATTTCATTTCCTCACTCTGGTGCCTTTTACATATAACTTTATATATACTAGAAATCAAATTACAAATTAATCTAAATGTTGTAGATAATACTAACCTATAAATATCACAGTTGTACGCAAATCCATTTGTACCACCAATAGTATAAAAGTGTCCATCATAGCACAGTATTGACTGTCCATATTGTCCAGGAGGCCTAGGGCCTGTTGCATCTAAGATTTGGAGCCTTGCATCTTCACTGCATGTACGCCAAGCTATGACATCATTACTACATTTTGTACCAAAAGGAGCACCAGTCCCACCAAATATCTAAAAAACAAATTCAATATAATTTAAATTATAATTACATATAATAACGGTAGAAGTTTACTTTGAAAAACAAAATTTTATGTTGTGGTTTTTTTAATAATAAGTTTCACAATACACATTTTTAGATTATTATAATAACAAAATGAATGCATACCATTAAATACCTTCCATTCATACACATTGCATTTGAAGCCAGTTCTTCAGGCATATTCTCAATAATTTCATGTTGTTTCCATTTCCTGGTAGCTATTGAGTAACTCCAAAGTTCTTTAAAAAGTGGTTTGGCAGGCGTCCAAGTAGGATTATTTCTTTGTATTGTGTTAAAAGGTAAGTAAGGGTTGTAGCCACCAAAACAATATATGTTAACATCATCACAAGCTATTCTGTGTCCACTTCTAGGTCGAGGATATGTAGAACCACGATATTTAACCTCAGTTACTTTAAATGGCTCAAATAAATAATCTTTTTTTGTTGAAATCATAATTATTAATTATACGAATTGTTCGTATAATATATATTTCAAACAATTTTACACATAAAACAGAAACTTGGTATTAAATTTTATAAAGATAAATATGTAAACTACCGAATATGGTCTATTATGACAGTTTGTCAGTTTGCTCAGCTGACAAGTATGACAAATTAGGGTTTTAACTTTGAAGGCAAGACACAGCTAAATTAATTTAAATATAGTTTCTATTTTTTTTATATTATATAAAATGAAATACTTAAAAAGAATCAAACAAAATAATATGCACAATATCTATAATAAGCGTAAATAATAACGTTTCATAAACTAGCGTTTTTTCATTTATCTATCAATTTAATTTTATACTAGCTGTTTCGCAGCTTCACCTGTTTTAATTATACGAATATTTATTTAATAATATTATTTAAGTGTTTATAAGGCAAATTGGTTAATTATTATTTTAATATCGCCTGTACGGTTATCTATATACACTTAAATCGTCAAGTATGTATGTGTATATATTTTTAAAAAATCTCTGAATATCCTTGAAAAAATATAGTACTTATTTATTAGAAAAGTTTTTAGATATTTCAAATCTATGAATCTCTAGGTTATCTAGGTAGTCGCGCACGATAACCGCAGTTTTTTTCAGGTTAAACTCGACCTAATAACCTAAGATAAAAGCAGCCTATATGTTGCTCCATAATCTCTCTATCTTTCAAATCTGTGATTTCAAAATAAAGACATTAGTTTTATTAAATTGATTGATTTGAGTTTTATTACAAAACTATTATATGTGCCTATAGATTGTCATAGAATAAAATGAATCACTTATAAATAAAATTTATTGTTATAGCATATTATGTCACTACCTAAATCAGGGTTGTAGGTTCAAATCCTTCCATAATTCCGTTAGCGTACTCGTGTAAAAGAGGGTAGATCGTAGATGTAGGTGAAAAAGACTATAACATCAGTAGAATTGGATCAATCGGGGGCAGTTGCTTGTAGGCGATGACACTGATTGGAAGGTAACTAATGTGAAGTATTGTTAATATTGTTATTGAGTGATACATATCACTTATTGCAATTACGTAGAACCTCTATCCGAATACGTTAAACATGTAGACGATATGTGTTTTATTGTGTTTTTTAAAAAACGTTGACCGCTTCCGATTTCTAACAATATTATAGTCTTAACTTGAATGAAAGAAAAACGTAATAACTTAAATGAGAGAAAAAAGTACATAATGAATGGAGAGCTTTATCAGTCTTTCTTGTTATACACAAAATGTGTGAAATTTGATGAATCTGCCTTCATAATTATAATGTCCCTAATGTAAAAAAATATATAAATATTACGAATTACAAATTAAACTTTTAAAAGAAAAAGTTAAATATTATTTCACATTGTATATACACTACTATTACTGCGTCTCCTGCGCTATTTCTTTAAATGGGCTTTCACCTCGTAGACTTAGAAAAATAGATATGCAATAAAAAAATCCGAATGTCTGTTGTCATAATTATAACTTTATTCTTTAACCCGGTTCATAATACAAGGAAGAGAAGACAACTACTTTGTAGAATACTCTCTAATACATTTGTAACTACTGTTAAGCAAAATACAAAACAATACAACATTATATATGATATATATTCAGTTATTTTTGTCCAAATAAACGTCTTACTATGAACTTTTAATAAAGGATGAAAAGAAATAAATAATTAATATATAATTAATAACAAATGAAAATAAATCCTTTTTAGTAATATAACAAATTACGCGGCGCGGTGCATTCCAGTGGCAAACAGTACTTTTTGCTTAGTTTTCTTGTTCTTTTTCCCTGATGGTTGGGGTGTGGGGCTGGTAGCTAGAAGGGCGGCTTCTATAGCATCGCTAAGGACGAGGGCGCGAGGAGCAGATATATCATCCTCGTTGGACGGTGGTGGCGGCGGAGAAGCGGCGGTTTTACGTACACGCCATGTCCCGCTAGTGCTAGCCATCTGAAATTAAAGTTATTGGTTATATAGAGATTTCAACAATTAAGTAATGTAATAAATAGGTTTTGTAGACTTAAAGAAATATTAATAATTTGTTTTAATTAGCTCAGATATGGCTACAATATCAAATAGTTCTATTATTTCTATATTTTATATAATATTAATTTGATCAACTTTGATAGTCATATACATATTATATGTTGACAGTGCTACCAATATACATAATATAAATACATACAATACATATATTGTTAAGAATCTTGTAAAAAGAGAATAATATACTGTAAAAACAAATAGCAACATTGTATCAATCCAGGTACATGCTAGTAGGTAAGTAGGTAGCAGGGCACTTTAACAAGTTTATTTGATATGCAAATCAGACAGAAACTTGTTTTAATATCATATTAATAACTTAATGTGGTATATAAAATCTACATACGAATAATTTAGGAGCATAATAATATATTCAATTCTTGCCTTTTTTTAATGTCACCTCCGAGTTCTGATACTGTTTATCATATTTTATGTGATACTATAAAATGGATGGACACATCGATATATTTAAATATCTACAAAACTTACTTTGGCGAAAGACAATCCAGATGAAGAAGCATTACTTGTCGGCGGACTAGATAGTTCTAGACCAGGCGATAATACACTTGAAGACGGACTTTCACTTGGCAAGGATATTTCTGCAAGTGGTGGACTGCCATATATAGATGACGCAGAAGGAAACAGGAGCTCGGAGGAGAAGTCTGGTCTGGGAGGGCCTTCCATTTGCCGACGATATGCGCGTTCTCGACGACGCTCGTCCCGTTCTTGTTTGGCTCTGAGTCGAGCACGACGGTCTAGTTCAGCTATGAATGGAGTATTAATTTTCCTTATAAAAAAGTTTAAATTTTTTTTAATGAAAAATAATTATTTAATTTTATCAGCTTCACGCTGTTTCCCGCACACTGCAGGGTAGGCAGAGGGAACCTAGTGTTAAGACACTCCAATCCTCACTTTCTGCCGAATTCTGTGGGCATTGCATGTTGAGTGGTAAAGCTCAACACCGCGATTTTTGCCTCGACACCAGAGCCAAGAAATAGAAATATAAATTGAAATAACCTGACTGGCCTCATTTAAGAAAATGTTAACTAATAGTAATAACCTCTCACGAAATACGCCCAACTAAGAACTAATTATACAAACAACAAAGTAGCCGAGACTATTAATTGTCATTTTGTAGTTCTATCTCATATGAAGTTTTTTTAAAGTATATATTAAAAGTATTATTAAATATTAAAATACCAACATATGTGCAGTTACCTGCAAATGTTCCAAGGGCCTCGTCAGTAACATAAGGTGGCTTCAAGTCAAGCTCCACAATATCAAATGAACAGTGCAATGGCAAATGTGCAGTGTATGGCGTATGTTTTCTAGTCTATAACAAATCACACATATTTCAAAAATATTAAAAAAATTGTAATATTGCAGTATTATACAGTTGTCTCCTTACACCAATTTCATTAATTCTAGGAATCCATATTCCTAGATGATTCGTAAAAATATATTTGGACCCGGATGTTCCGATAATGGAGCAGCTTAAATATAAGAAATCAGGAAATAACACTTTAGCAAGTTATTTATTGAATGTAATGAGCAAATTTGTGGGAATGAGTGATATTATAAAAACTTTTAAGTCACAAGAATTACTGCATAAAAAGAATATTACTTGTTCATTAAGTGAGTAGGTATCACGATGTAGTACACGTCCACGAATAATGTTTGGAGCAGCTGCAATAGCGCCCCAAGAAGCATTCAATATACGAATGTTCAAGCTGTTTAAAAAAACCTGCTGGCCATCGTCAGCTATAAAAAATTTTGCAATATTAAAAAATTATATCCAAAATGAGAATTTATTTTCAAATAAATTATTTTTATGTATTGTTAAGTATTAAATTACTAACATTGGTAGAAATAAAAATATTTCACTTGATTTTGTTTGTCAATATCTGTATAAATAGACTTGTCAGATGGTTTACTTTCCACTGTGGGATTTTCAATAAGTGGAAATTCTTCAACCACATTCTCATTTTGTTCAAAGTCAAAGGCTTTTGCTTCAGGATTTAAATCAGACTGCAAATCTATATTCATAGACTCCATTTTAGTATTAATTGTTTCTAAGCATGCAGCACCCTCATCTGTTACATCAAACCAGTCAAGTTTAACTACATTGACTTCTTTTTTCTCAATTACAGTAGGAGGTGCATTCTGCTCTATGATCTCAGCTAGCTCTATGTTAGAATTTTCATATAGAATTTTGAGTTTTTCTTCCTTTAATTTAAGCATTTCTAATGCTTGCTCCAAATAAATAATTTCAGATGTATCAAATTCAGCTAAAATTTGTGTTTCAATTTGTTTCCTGTCTCTTTCCAATATATCCATCACCTACAAAAAACCAACATTTTTATTACAACAAGCAACAAATGACCATTTTAAGCTTTTTAAGTAAATCACGAATGTGTTTATTTTGTGTCTATTTCCCTATAAAAATATGAACTTCATTTATGGTATTCCTTAGTAAAGTTAAATATTTGAGTTTTGTCTATTTGCTTAGTTAATTGTTACACAGTGGATGGCATTTTTGAGAGTGCTTTTCTGTAAGTAGCTCATTACTTTGAAGTAAGCTCTATACTTCAAAAATATTTTATAATTATGTTAGAGACCCACATAAACGTAAGTATATACTTTTTAAGACTTCAAAAAAAATGTGAAACAAAGTAAACGTCAAGACTACAAAACAACAAACCTGTTGTTTAGTTGCTGAGAACAGTTTAGCATATGGAGACATATCAAGTGCATCCAATGGCAGGATACTGGTATCAACGTGTTTAATTTGGCCACGAGGCGGCGCCACTTCCACCACAGTGGAGCCGCGTAGGCGACGCACGAGTTGCAGTGTCACCTTAAAATCAGATAGAAAATTGATAGATATTACATTACTTAGTTCAGTAATTAATTACTATTGAAATGGAAATATCTTTGCTTTAGCTTTGCACTGTATTACTGATTTAAGACCTACCCTGCTGTGTGCGAGATTCAGCATGAAGCTGATTTTTTGTCAATAGAATAAAAATCACATAATGGTAAAAAGTCTATTTATATTAATAATCTTAAACAATGTCATGAACAAGACCAACATCACAAACACTTTAAATATAACCAAAGACTTAATATTATTATATTAGACTTAATATTATTATATTAAGTCTTTGATACTTATTAGTACCTCTTCAGCAGGGGATTCCCACTGAACCATCCGAGTAGGTTTCATATCAGCAACTTGCAAAGACATAGCACAAACTGGACATGGTGGAGGCTGTTTTTCATGGGATGCAGAATAATGTAAAATGCATGCCCAGCAGTAAACATGTCCACAATGACCTACTCGCCCAGCCACCGGAGGACCGAGGCATATGGGGCATTCAGATCTCCCAGTGCTTCTTACAACCTGGAATTTTAATAACAATAATTTTCTATTAGCTTTACATTATATCCTGCATATTGTAATAACTTAAGACACTCCCCTACTTTTTGTAGAATTTTAAAAACGTTAAGCATCTAAGTGGCAAACTCAGTAATAATAAGAATAAAAAATTGTAGAAAAATATTTGTCATATTAAATATAGATAGATATTGATAATATATTTAAAACTTACAATTTCTTCAATTTGCTCCCATTTTAGAGGCAAGTCAGGGTCCATTAAATTTACTTTATAATCTCCATCCTCTTTAACCACAAATTGGCAGCTAAAAGTAACAAATTCCAATATTATGTAATATATACCGATAGGAATTACAACCAAGCATTATTGAATAATAATAAAATAATTGTGCTCATTTTCAGTTTAATTTCAAGACATGTTGCAAGGTGTGGACCTCAATGCTGCACAATTTTTTTGATATAATAATATATTCAAATATATTATCATAATATATTCAAATATATTATCATTACCACAATTGGTTCCTTAATGTACCATAAATGCATTATATTTGCAATAAACTTCTACTGTACAATGTACAATACACGAACAGTAGAAATAGATTATTATAAAAAGTATAACAAAACATTTATACATTATTATCATTAAAAGTAAATGAACAGTGATTTAAAAATGTTGTTGTGGCACAGGGGCACAAATAAGTGACCATATATGCAATGTTTGTGTGTCTTTGGTGACAAGGCAAAGTGAGGAATTGAACTCAACATGCAAAGCCTAGAGGCTTGGGAGATTGGTGGAAAGTGGAGTGTCCTATCATTAGGTTCCCATATTATGTTAGCAGAGCAGGTTGATGCAGTGGTAATAAAAAAAAACATTAACTGAAAAAAATATCAGAGGAAGTTAATTTAGTAGTACTATTGACTTACTAGGCTCGAAGGTAGAGATCATGTTCATTTTTATAGGAGACCCATTGTTGGATGTGACGTCTTGGAGCTTGATCCCTCCGTTCTGTATTGCCTCGTGAGGGGTACATGAAATTCAGCAAATGATTCAAATTTTGCTTCTTGCTTCCAGGAATAAACACTGAGCCTATTTCAGGCTCTTCTTCTTCTTCTAGCCTAATGATTAAAACCACATAATGAATAGATTGTTAAATATCATATAGTTTGCAAAATATGAGGTTTTTATTTTGATCAAAATATCTGTTTTCCAACATTTGAATAATATTTATAACTACATACAAATTAATCTTTAACCTAAATTCACCTAACTTTAATGTGAACTAATAAATTTAACTAAAATTTACCTGGTGTTCTGCGCTCCACCCACAGCGAAATTGGTGGTACCACGAGTGCGCGGGCGCTTATCCATTTGACCTCTACCCCTTTGTGCTGGTACATTTTTGCGATAAGGTTCGGTTTTAGGTAAACTGCCAGATCCTTCACGTTTCTTGTTATTTCGTGGCCAAGGCTTATGTGTCAATTCTATAAAGAACACCACAAAAACATAAGTGGTATGGTATGGTTCTTTGGTATGGTTCTGGCGTTCCGAGCGTGCCAGTTGAGCACATAGAAAACATAAGTTATGACTGATGAATGATCGTAAAGATCATGTGCTTATAGGTACCTATATTGTTGTATAACATATTTAGTAAATATATAAACAAAAAAGAATTGACCATATTTTTGTGCTATAAGTTAAGATTACGTAAAATAATCTTGATCAATGTTTACAATAAGTATTAAAAAGAATCAGTCAACATAATTACGTAGAAATAAAATGACTAATGACCTTATTGAGGTGTACACTCACCCGTATTTTTCTTACAGTCGATGGCTACGGCCCTCGACTGTGGTATAGTAGAACGATTTATAGATTTTTTGTCCATCCTGGAATCTTCCAACATCCACAAAAACAATTGAGCGGGATACTCCGCAAGGAGACGAAGATTTTACCTTCAGGACCGACATTTTAAAAAGCCATGTTTATAATACAAAACAAAGAGAAAATATATCCCTTTTAAATAAAATATTTAGATAATCGGTGAATACACAGAGTAAAACTTTACACACAATAAGGGAGTATAATATACTCCCTTTCGTCGATAACGACGAAAATTAAAATGGAAAACTAATCGTATGAATCAGCCCCCAATATGGCGACCAGCTCCCTAGCCGGCAGCACAGAACACATTTACGGCAGCCAGCAACATAAATAATATGCGTACTTCCTTTCTAAACTATAAATTTATTTATATCTAACTAATAAAATATAAAGTAATACATGAAAAATTGTTTAATTTCAATATAAAATTAAATTTATAAATGATATTAAAATTTAATAGTTTTAATAAATAAAAGTATAAATTTTGACTTCAAGAATTTTAAATTGGTTTTTTACTTTGTCATGATAAATATTACGTAATGCTTACAATCATTATTGCTTTATTATAATAATAAAATATTATTAATTTAATACAATATTATTTTAGTATTAATAAATTTATTTATTTGAAAATATTACGAAATATTTTAATATATTCATATATTTTGTCTTTTTTCGATTTGATTTAATATAACGTTTTCTAGATACATTTTATTATTTGTTGGTTAGGATTTATTTGTTTTTTTTTTTGGATTTATTGAAAGTCACTAGTTGGTTTCAGATAGTGTTATGATTACGTTATTTTTTTCAATTTAGACTGATCAAAATAAATTAAGACATATAAAATATAAATACATCATCTGTGGACGGTTTTTGCGCGGGTGTATTAAATTTACGCGGGAATAGGAATATATTATGGTTCCTACCTATTAATATAAAAATCGAAATACTTGCACATAAAAAATTGTACTAATGCAAATTCATTTACCAATTTTATATCTATAAAAATGTGGGTAGATAAAAAATTACTAGTATTTTATTATTTACACTGGTGAAGTGATTTTGTGCTCAACTGGCACGCTCGGAACGTAAAAAAAGAACAGAACAAAACAGACAAATATATTTTCAAAGTAGACTTCTGCTCGAAACGAAAATATG
>DWNA01002004.1:0-12865 GCA_018249835.1 Heliconius besckei
TAAGTTAACTTTTACAATTTCAACTGCACTTTTTCAACTACAGTTGAAAGAGTGAGTTTAAATACTACCGACAAGCTTGCACTTATGTAGTAGAAAACTAATATGTTATATACATTTATGACCTTTAAGATAGATACACGACTTCTCTTTACCACCCAACCATATTCAAACAGGCTGGACTATTACGGTCCTATATCACACATCCTTCAAAATCAATCGCAGCCTAGATTTTGTCCAGATCTAATAGCTCTACAATAAAAAGTTGTATTCAAATGCATCCAGTACTTTCGAAGATGCGCTTGTACGGACAAATTAACAAACAGACAATCTGTTCAAACATAACAATACATATAAAATGATATGTTGTACATTTTTTAAAATCTAATAATAACATGTTTGTCCATAGAGCGAATACCGATTTGCGGGGGGCGGATATGCTCGTGCCCCGAGCAGTGGCCGGAGCGGCGGGCTGTGTTCCGCTGCTTTGGTCGGCGGGGCTCTGTTAGCCGCTGTGGCCGTCCTGGCTGTGGCTGCACTAGCTTTCTATATGGGTGCACTGCGACCTGATAACGGCGAACGTGAGTTAAATATATCACTTTGAAATCCAAATTATACTTCTTACTAATACAACTTGATTTACAAAACTTAATGAAGGTATAAAATATAAAGAAAGTACTTGTCGACTTTTTTTCAGCAATAATGACATTTGAAGGCACATTTAGAGTTACAAGAGGAGATGTGTATGGTGGCGTTCCAGGAAGCCCCGCATGGCGTGAACGCGCGAGACGATATGGGGCGTCACTACGCCAAGTCTATAGCGCACCTTCAGGACTACGACAAGCTTTTGCTGGGGCTTTAGTGACAGGATTTGGCGATAGACGTCTTGATGTACATTTTAAGCTCTACCTCGATAGACGAAAAATACCAAGGTAACTTTACAATACTCGTTATGTTATAATAGCCTCCCTATTAATGTACTATATTATTAATTTTAATTTTGTTTGTTTTATTTATTTTGTTTCAGCTTATCTTTAGCTCTCAACTTCTCTTTCTAGGAAATTTGTGTTAGACATTCCATTCCCCACTTTCAACCGAAATTTGAAAATAGTCATAAATAATAATTCATTTCTCCAAGTGGAGATCGAACCCCCAACCATCCCGTTACAGCCATATCCTTGTGCCCCTGCGCCACGACAGCCTATTCATGTATGCTTTATACTTTTGATTTTCAGTTCTATCACCAATATAGAAGAAACTTTAAAGGGTATATTAGTACAAGATCTAATTTCAAAGCATCCAGCTTTTGGCCAAATTAAAATAGATTCTTCAAGTATAGTTATCAAAAGAGATCTACAACATACGTATCATTCCGAACAGTTTGTAAAAGAAGCAATGAATGAAAGCATGGCAATGAATAATCAAAAAATATTACCTTCGAACACAAAAGACAAAACTTTACAAAGTAGGATAGGAGTTGTTCGAAAAACCACAGTGAAACCTAATCCAGAGTCTAGAAATGACCCTGATGAACCAGATATTGATACTGAAAACATACCCGTTGTCCAAGGATCTTTTCAAATAACAAAAACCGAAGCTGATATAACAGAAAATAAACATGCAACTCAAAGTCGATATGAAGAAAAATTGAATCATAAGCCAGTTTCCACTTCTAAAACAACTACAACGACTAAAGCTCCTACAACAAAATCTATTGCAACTAGAAATACTACTGTTAAACGATTATCTTCTACTACGCCAAAGAACAGGCCCTTTACTATAAAGTCGTCTTTCAACATTAAGCCAAAGATAGAATCAATTTCAAATAGAGATAAAGATATACGCGAATCTTCACATGCATTGTCAACAACAACAAAATCCGGTCCAAATACAAAAACAACAACAACTTCGACTACCAGTATTCCAACAACGACAAAAAATGTGTCTCAAATTTTATTTGATCTTTTAACGAACGAAAACCACGATAAAGATTTGCCAAAAATCGACACTTTATTTACAGTTCCTCATGTAATTGATAATGAACCCTGGAGACCAATAACACGTCCTTACTACGAGGTAACTAGTGAACAATCTACTGTACTAAATAAGGATATAGTTGATCACGAAGCGAAAGACAGGATAGGTGTAGCGGAAGTTATTGAAGATGTGGGGTTATTAGAGAGTATGCTAAATCCTGAACCTATTAAAAAACAAATTGAAAAAACGACGCGTATACCATCAGGATTGTACAATATTGATCCACAGTTAGCCGCCGACGTGTATATACCTAGTCCAGTTTACACAAGCTTTACACTACCAGCTTTTTCACCTCCATTAAAAGATATGGAAACTTTAGGGTCTAGCTTTCCCAAGCCACATCCTCTACCAGTTGATAAAATAAGCGGTGTTGTAGAAGTAGTAAATGAAAATACATCAATAAATGATTATAATGATGGTAAGCCTGTTGAAAGACCGCCAAAAGATAAAACAACATCTGTTGCAATAAATATTGTGCAATTTGATCAAAATGACAATAATACTGAAAAGGTCTCTATAGAAGGTTCATCGATAGTCAAGAAGCAAAATCTAACCACAACTAACAAAATCACTAGCACTTCAATAAGAACTTCAACTGTAACAGAAGAAACAAAGACTTCAACTAGTCCTAATATAGACATGGCTGCCGAAATTTCAACGAAAAAACCTTTCGAAAATAAAACTAACAATACTAAAGCCGATAACACAACTAAACGTCCTAACAACAAAGTATCTATTATACCCCCAACAAGCTTACCTCATCATACTTGGGAATTAGTTAATACTTCCACAAACACTAATGAAACTCAAATAAAATTATCTCCACAAAAATATTATAATGATACATTGCAGGCGATCATAACGAAAAATGAAGCCATTTCTCCTAGTACAACTCCTAAATTTCCGAATAAAATATCTATTTTACGAAATCTTACAGATTTAATAAAAAGATATTCTCAGAATACTTCTAACAAGCCAATTGAAATATCGACTCCTCATGCAGTAGAAGAGCCAAAGAGTGATTTCGTCAATATAGCAAGTAAACAAAGCGAAGATCGAAGTGAAATGGGATCCGTAGAAGTTGTATTAGATGAAGAACTTGAAACTACCACTGCCAGGGTGATTACTTTAATGCCAGCTAAATCTAATTTAGGTAACAACAGACCACTGCGTCCTCGACCAAAAATTGAAGCACAAGCTCCAAAGGAAAACAAACGAAGTTTCATAGATGATACCGATACAGTGATTGACCATGACAATATTGATGACGTTATTCACGACTTATCCGAAAACATTCCACAGGCTTCTGAGATAGTTACTATCTCTACAAGTCTTAGTGATGTTAAAGCAGAAGATACAGTTTCTTCTGATTTAAGCGACTCAATAACGCTCTTAGATTCACCAAGCAATCCTACTCCAAGTGGAAATAGATTACCGAAATCTAAAAACGATTTTATTTACACTCAGGATAACAAATTTCAGGATAACACTGAGAAATTAATAATTCCAAATGGAACTTACAGAGTTTCATATCACGTGACAGGAAGCGTAAGTAGCAAACAAGCTAACAAAACACAACATCTTCCTGCATACGAACTTGCTTTAGAACCAGACGTCGTACTAGAAATACCCAGCAATCAAACAAGTACTTTAACGATTGATAAGTTACGACAGTTAGCAAGCCTTGCGACTATCTCTGATTATAAAAACAACAGTTTATTTCGAGCTCCCGGCGGAATCATTTCCACTAAAGCTATTCCATCTAGCTATACTCTTAATCAAGCAGGATTTAAAATATTAACGAAATCTTATAACAAAGTTCAACATTCTAAAGAAGATGACAATAATATAGGAAAACCAGAAAAAACTTATGGTAAACCATTTGTTACAAAACTCCAAAAAGAAAATGACGTGGTTAAAGAAAATAACGGTACGAAACATATTCAATAATTTATTAATTTTATATTTATTTCCATATATCACAATTCTTATCACAAAACAATATTTTTTACAGAAATATGTAACACTACAAGCTCATTCTTATGTACCAGTGGTATGTGTATACCAGCAACATCTCGATGTAATAGATTATTAGATTGTCCAGGAGGTGAGGACGAACGCTCTTGCTCTTGTGCAGATTATCTACGCGCTGAATTCTCGCAATCAAAAATTTGCGATGGTTTCGTCGATTGCTGGGACTACTCAGATGAAAATCAATGTGGTTAGTTCATTGTTATATTATCTTAAGATTTTTTAAAGAATGTAAAAGTACTGGACAAGTATAATAATAAAGATAACTTTGCAGAATGGTGCAAAGAGGGCCAATTTGTATGTGCTAACGCTCGGCAGTGCGTTGAAACGGTCAAAGTATGTGATGGTATACCAGACTGTCCTCTTGGCGATGATGAAAAAAGTTGCGTAGCTTTAGGCGACAATATAGAAAGCAATGAAGTCATTCCTTACAATGAAGAAGGTTAGTAAAAGGCAGTATGTATAAGATCTATTAATGGCCAACATAACATTTTTTTATACCTAATAATAATTTTATAGGCTTTGTGATGGTGCGTAAGCGTGGCGTTTGGGGTAGACTGTGTGTTGAAAACTTTGAGGATGTAGTATCACAAGCACACAGTACGCTTAAGTTACCTGATTTAGGTAAAGCTGTATGTCGGGCGATGACGTTCCAGTGAGTAAAAATTATTACAATTAATTAAACATTATAATATAGAGAGTTATAAGTACCAATAAACCTTCCATCGGAATCCATCATTCAAGCCTTTCTTTTATGTTTGCAATTTTGCGGATTGATGGATTCCGGATATCGTCACGAAACGAATAATAAACACTTTTTGACAACCCAATATTTGAACTTATATTAAAAAGAAATTTCGTTGTAAATGTTATGCTAATACTGTAAAAATACATCGACTGTTTCAGTGACTCACCATGGGTACGTGAGGCTAGAGAAGGCAGAAAACTGAGCTCAGAAGGTTATTGGGAGGTGTGGCACAACGCTCACGCTCGCGCTGCTGACACTCGCCTTACGTTTAAGCGATCAACTTGTGCTCGTCATAGAGCTTTAAGAGTTCGTTGCAAAGATCTGGACTGCGGTATAAGACCACATGCAGATGCCCAAACGCCTAGGTGAGAAAACTTCAATAACTCATAGAAATGTGTCATAAAAAATGTAAGGCAATACTATCAATGATCTAAAAGTAAAAAAAATATATTTCAATTAAGTAAAAATAATTTTGAATAGCCATAGAGAATTTTAATATCTAGCTATCAAAGTATCTCGTGGGATTGCATAGAGACTTAAGTAACTATGAGCGAAGTACGCAGTTGGGTATCGGTGGCGTTGTGTTGGTTAGGGCAGTTAATCACGAGCGCGTGCGGTGGGGCAGGGTGGTGGGTGGCGGCGGCGCGGCGGCGGGCGCGTGGCCGTGGCAGGCGGCGCTGTACCGCGACGGGGACTTCCAATGCGGCGCTACGCTGATATCAGCTGAGTGGCTCCTCTCTGCTAGCCATTGCTTCTACCAGTAAGTAAACATAGACAAACCTAAACAAAATATAAACTAATTATACTTTTGATTTGTTTCAGCTTTACGCGTCATCCCTCATATAGCAGGGTAGGCTGAGATAACTTAAGTCTAACTGGTACTCAGTGACAGTCAGTTCTCCGCTTGCCGTAATGTATGAGACATTCAACACTGAATTTTAAATGGCGTAAATAAATGTCGCGCTATTTTTGGTTCGTGCAGATATGTAAATAATTCATCACCCAAGGGCTCAAACCTACAACCAATACAATCAAACCCTATTCCACTGCACTTTGATGGGTTTAATTACCTTCAATTAAACCATTAATGACAAACATTTTAATATCGAAAAGATCTATTAATATGACGTTTCCATATTATTTACACAGAGCAACTGAAGCTCATTGGGTCGCCAGACTGGGGGCATTACGTCGCGGCGCGTGGCCCCGAGGCCCTTGGGAGCGAGTAGCGCGTGTAAGACAAGTGGTGTTACACCCCCGCTATGCACCACGTGGTTTCAGAAACGACATAGCGCTGTTGCGTATAGACCCGCTCGCTCTACACGCCCGCCTCAGGCCAGCGTGCCTGCCCCCGTCGCGGGCGCAGCCCCCGGCCGGACACCACTGTACTGTAGTTGGTTGGGGACAATTATATGAGCATGAAAGAGTTTTTCGTAAGTATATTCCGGTAATTTGATCACGATATAAATATTAGGATAGTAATCATTACAACTGAAATAACTAAAATAATAAAACAATGTAAATATACAATTGAGACAATTAAAATATTAATTTAATATTATTAATTTTCAGCCGACACGTTGCAAGAGGTCGAGCTACCAGTAATTTCAACAGCGGAATGCCGACGACGTACTAGATTGTTGCCGTTGTACCGTGTCACTGACGACATGTTCTGCGCGGGCTACGAGCGCGGCGGTCGCGACGCCTGTCTCGGGGACTCGGGGGGCCCACTCATGTGTCAGGTATCAACTTTTGCTGTTCACTAATAGCTATCCGAAACATCGTTTGCGTGGACTTTAAGGACTTTGCTAAATTCAGAACCATCGCAATTGCAGCGGAACGCTGTCACACGGTGCTACGAGCTACGACAGCTTAAATTTTCAATGAATTTTATTTGACAATTAAGGAAAATGTCACTTAATGGGAACAGAGTGTCTTAACACTAGGTTCCTAGGTGCCCTCTGCCTATCAGAAAACGAAAATTATTACTTAACGAAAAATTCAAAAAATATTTATTATCTAGTACATATTTTGAAAGTAACTTAGGTAATTGAAGTGAATTTCACGAAGTTTCATTCTATAGTTATATCTATAACTTAAAATGTTTTAATATGTTAACATATAAGTCTGAACTAAACATATTTTAATTGATTTACGTAATCATATTAATTAAATCTGTAGAAACATTACATTTTAAAATTTTACTAAGGAAGTAAACTTTTTAAAAGGTGCTTGTAGTATACCTACACAAGAGTACAAAGGCGGCCTATAATTAAAAGAATAAAAAGGCTTAATACAGAAAGTAGAATTACCAATTCATCCAACAGGCCGGCCCCGGTATATACCTGACCTTTCACCTTTTCAGCCTTTAAAACTTCTAGTGACGCTTGCGACCTTCAATTACTCCATATTTACTGGAAAATATTTCAATATAGACCATTTCTTCTAATTTTTACATTATTTTTGTTATTCCAGGAGTCAGATAAGTGGTACATCTATGGTGTCACGAGTAATGGATATGGATGCGCGCGCGCGGACAGACCAGGTGTCTATACTAAAGTTAGCCACTACATCGACTGGATAGACAACATTATGGCGACCTACACACCTGTAAAAAATGAAACATTCTCTTTAAGCGATGATAGCTTCAACGAAGATTTCTACTCAGATTTGGAAGCCGCTGAAAACAAAAGAGTTCTTCATAAAACACACGACACATGTAGAGGTTTTCGATGCCCACTCGGTGAATGTTTGCCTGCGTCTAGCGTTTGTAACGGATTTCTCGAATGTTCCGACGGCAGTGACGAGTGGCAGTGCACTGAACATCCAAATTCAAGTAGTTTTAATCCAGATTGAGATCATCAATATAGCAAATATAATTCATAGCCAGTAATTATAGTTTACTACTCAAAGTCGACTGATACTTTATAAGTAGGATGTAAGATGTGTCAAGTAAAGAAAACTATGAAATGTATCTCAGGTGACTTAAAATTTTCTAAGATTATTTAAATTTTATTAAAAAATGTCTCTGCCATAACTGTATCTTGGGCTTTTGTATATATAGCTTTAAATATTGTCTTTCTGCCCATTCTGTTGTATAAGTATGCTAATATATAAACTATTTATTCACTACCCATGGACTGCCTTTTTCGTTTGAAGCATTTTTCAAATGGACGACGCATGCCATGCAAAAATAAATCTTGAAAAATATACAGTGTTTCATTTATTTATTTCACAATTATTGCTACTTTGAAGAAATTAAAACCCACAGAAAATTGTATACTTATTAATAATTATAAATTTATAAGCTCACATCTCTTGGAACTTATAGCACTAACAAGCTACTACAAAATATATCTAAAATTTAAGCGAGTGCAGCTGCGTGTAATCTTTCTGTCTGAGTTCTGATTGTAGTAGTTAATTAAACCACAAAGAATAATAAAAAATGTTATAATTATAGAGAAAAATAAAAACACATCTGTACTTAAAAATTATTTTAATCTTCCGACAAATAAATTAAAATATCTTCAAAATAAGAATGCCATAATAAATAATTACAATTCTTATCAGCGAAGTCACAATAATTACGAAACACAGATGATGGTGAATTAACAATCATTTCTATTATAATACTTTGATTAATACAATTATAATTATTATAATATTAAAATTATGAATGTAATAGATAGATGTCCTGATATAAAATTATCTAAAAACGTTCACAAATGAAAAGAACAGTTACATTGAAAGTAATGTTAGACAGCTCTTACGAAATAACGCAGTCGACGTATCGGGGTTATAAAATCACTCTATTAAGTTACAGATAGTCACATCGAAAAGTTCAAACTCTTAGAGATGGACACTTACTTTATATTATTGATGACAAAGCACAACCATTAAATTATTAAAAAAATATAAAGAGTAAAGTAAATTAATACGTTAAATAATCTTTTGGAAGTACTTGTAAAATCAAAAATAAAACTAATGAACCGCTCAATATAAAAAAACAAATAAAACCAAAATGTTGATCATTACGTAAATATCCATCTCCATTCTTAATTTCACACTCCTTACATCTAAGATCATCTACATCCCGTACCGAGTGGTACTCCGAATAATATTCCGAATTCTAATGAAAAATACAAAACACGAGTAAGGAACATCTCCATATTCACACAAAGGCCAGTAAATACTTGAATGATAGATAGTTATTTCTACGTCATATTAGATTTATGTATATCTTAATATTTCTAGTTTCGAGCGAAATGAGCAACAAATTAATTACGATGTACATACACTTAGTAAGAAAATTAGACTGATTATGAGATTGGGGATCTACCGTAATATTATATATCCGAGTTTGTTTAAATGTTGTGCACGATGGAGTCGAGGCGAGTCGTGAGGGTTGAACGATCTAATCCGTGCAAAGTATGTAATTTGCTTATTAAAAGATAAATCTCACCCCGTGTGTTACGAGTATGCAGGTGTAAAGCACGCAACGTGTTATGATGTTTCTGAGGAACACACGGACACGTTTGTTATTGACTTAGATATCTACTTTTGTGTGCTATTAATATTGTTTTTAGTTATTAAGTTCTTTCATATTTGTTATGGATATAATAATAATTGTAGAGAAAAAAGTAAACAAACATACCAACATCTGCATATTATGTATATATACACATAACATTAGATACTTTTATGTACGTGACTGTACTTACACGATTGACCCGTGGGTGTTACCTCGGAAATGATAACACGTTGCGCGTACTAGGTATATACAATAAAATACGGGAGTCCCCGGCGACTGACTGACTTAGCCTGTGCTCTCGACTGGCGTGGTGGTGAGGCCGGCGCCCTTGCTCAGCACAGTCTTGAATTGCTCGGGAATTGGGTGCTCCGCCTGAAATTTATATTTGGTTTAATATTTTTTTTAAGTTAATATCGTTATGGGGCAATTACTGCAGGTCAGTCGTTTAAATAAAATATTAATCAATTAATATCAATATTTTTAATTTTAGTACTTTTGGACAACATTAATCACATATTCATGTTTTTTTCTTCGTTCTCGAATATAGCAGAGTAGACTACTGTTAAGACACTTCACCTCCTACGCATCGTCAAGTTTTCGATATACAGCATGCTGAGTGGCTGAACTAAATGCCGCTCTCTGTGTTACCATAGCAAGGAAATGACAATATAAAATATTTTATTTCCTCAAGTGGAAATCGAACCTACAACCGCCAAAGCGCCATAACAGGCTTGACGACTTTCAAAATTCAATTACGTTTTTTTTCCTTTTGTTGTATACCTGAATAAAATAAAATTACAAAATAAATACATACATAGTCACCATTGCCCTTTGGAACGAGCACATTCATCTCCGACGACTTGGAGGACACGATCTCCACGGCCAGCGACTCCTCCGACAGGTAGATCTGGCAGCCGTCCGTCTTGTCAATGGAAATGGTCGGCACTTTACCCAGTACCTGAAAGAAAATGTTTATTATAAACAGGATGCACTTATTTGTGTAGCAAATAATAATAATATGTAAAATATTTTATAGTATATATTATACTAATATAGTTTAACAGGGTAGGCAGCGGCAACCTACTGTTAAGACACTACGTTCCTCACCTTCCGCTGAAATCTCGAAGCATTGCGTATTGAGTTGCGGATGTGAGTAATATTTTTATAGATATGACGAATCTTTGAAAAATATGTTGTTAATTATTATAGGTATATATGCATAGTAAAATATATAATAATTGTAGTTTAATAATTTAAGAAAAAGAAGCTAGCTTTACCCTAAACATAATATATCCCAGTAAAATACAATCTCCTTGATATATTAAATTAGGAAAATAAAGAAGAATATTTAGAACGTCACAATTATGACATGTTACACTTTTTGATTGACATCTTTTTGGCACGTTCTGCAAATAATGAAAACGTGATTGAAATAGAATAAATATGATTTGAATTACATGTTTTAGATGTTTAGAAATATAATATTAGGTATTTTAGCAGAAACTAGCTCAAACAATGAACTTCGGAGAGCACTTTCAACAAATTACTGTGGACGACCTCAAAAATGGTGACATGATATCAGTTTTATATGGATATTGCCAATTTATATTAGAACAATTCGGAATACCTATTTGCTACTACCTTTTTAAGCTTATTTATGCCGTTTACATAAATTGTTCATTTTTCAATGCGGTACTATCAATTTTGTTTTTTATTAAATTCCTATAAAATATAATTAAATAACTTTCTTAATTTATTTTCGTATAGATGATATTCTTAATAAAGTGTGTTCCAATGGGAATTTATGTACATAAAATTATGAACATCTATATTTCATCACGAGAAAAAATAAAACAACAACAGATGGATATAGAAGATATAAAACTACAGGTTACGAAGCAATTTTCATGTATATTGCATATAAACTACTATTTTGAACTTACATACGAATAAATAATTTATTTTCAGATTCAAATAGTAAACACTGTAAAAATAAATATGCGGTGCTACGAATGTGCGGAGCGTGGAGAATTGTTGAGACAAAAAGTAGAAGAATTCCATAAAGTCAGAGCACGAGTCCGAGAAATACTTGAAATAAACGAAGAATTGAAGAACACAATCAATCACCAAACTTGTGATGAACGCTTCAACGTCAATAACGTGTCTGAAGAAGGTAGTTACTGACGGCGAACTAGTGTTACAAAATAATAAATTAAGTTCAGTAATAATTATGGTTTGATTACTTTACAGATTATGTTTTAATTTTTAAAACAAAATTCACATACAAAGAACTTTATAAATACATTTAATTAACAAAATTTCAGAATGTAAACTTATTGTGGAATTACTAAAAGAGCTAAAATACGATGAATTGGGGGAGTATCAGGCAGATAACAATAATTGCTGCCAATATTCCAGTGAACCTGTAAACAGTGGCTTTACTGGCTACACGGCAGCCAATGAATGTGGCGAGCCCGGCAATGTTGAGAACATCGAGAACACTTCAGTCGGCAACAAAGACAAAAAAGAAGGTTATCACATCAAGATAGCGAAAGTCACTATTGTTTACAAAGTTGCATATCTTCGACACTACATAAAACTAAGGAAAGGAAAATCAAAATTAAGAAAAAAGGTAAAATAGACACAGTTTTATTTATCTAATAAAATAGATTTCAATTAGCACAAATTATGTTGCAATATTTACAGATGAATGCTGTTAAGAAATTACTGGACGATTGGCAAAAAACATTAAACATGGTTATAAACAGTAACACACTGTCACTTTTGAATTGTGAAATGCAGAATATGAAAATGGCACCACCTGTGGGTTTAGGGGAGTTATCCAAGTTGAATTTCAACAATTCTTCGGATTCCGACAGTGATTTCAAAAACAGTGCCAACGGTTGCTACGACGACTACATAATGAGCTGGAGATATAACGAGTGCAGGCCCGTTTATGATTACGACGTAAGTATGGCTGTGAGCAAACACCAAAAATGTACCCAGTATATAAAGTTATAAATAATTTCTATGAATTATATTGTGTATTATGAAACGTCCGGAGACCGAAATCATATTTCGATATTCCCAACCTAATCTTCATAACTTATAATACCGCTCTATTATTAATAAGACTATCATAATATTTCAGAATACCAACATGGATCCATCAGCATTGAGGAAATGTTCAGATGATCACGAATATTTTAACATGTATTATGGCGAAGAACAAAATTGTGACTGCAACAGGGCGTACGGAGATTTATTTATTGTGCCCGAAGAAACAAGAAGTCAAGTGGAAATAGAGAAAAATACACCGTATGATTAAATGGAAAATTGTTTTATATTGAGCACCTACTGTAATGTAATAGGTGGTTTTTACTAGTAGTTATTAAATTATATTTTATTTGATATTATTATTGTAATTCAATATTTGTTATACTACAACATTTTATATACATAATAATACAATAGCAGAATTAAGCTGTATCCCACGCATAGCAAGGTAGGCAGTGGGAATC